>ML282911.1:29379-55734 GCA_005239495.1 Nicotiana undulata | reverse complement strand
CTAATGAAGCCTTTATCCAACAAATCCTGTAATTGTTCCTTTAACTCCTTCAACTCTGGTGGATCCATACGATACGGGGGAATAGAAATGGGCTGAGTGCCTTCCGCTAACTCAATACAAAAATCAATATCCCTGTCGGGGGCTTACCCGGCAGGTCAGTAGGGAACTCCTCTGGAAACTCATGAACCACGGGCACAAACTCTATAAAAGGAACCTTAACACCAGAATCACAAACATAGGCCAGATAGGCCAAACAACCCTTCTCGACCATGCGCCGAGCCTTCATATAAGAAATAACTCTACCAGAAGAATGACTAGGAGTTCCTCTCCACTCTAAACGAGGTACTCCTGGCAAGGCTAAGGTCACTATCTTGGCATGACAGTCCAAAATAGCATGATAGGGAGATAACCAGTCCATCCCTAATATAACATCAAAGTCAACCATATCAAGAAGCAAAAGATCAACCTGAGTCTCCAGACCACCAATAACTACTACGCAAGCACGGTAGACTCGATCTACCACTATAGAATCACCCACCGGTGTAGACACATGTACAACAGTACTCAAGGAATCACGGGGCATACTCAAATAAGGGGCAAAATATGAAGACACATAGGAGAATGTAGAACCCGGATCAAATAACACCGAAGCCTCTCGGCTGCAAACTGAAACCGTACCTGTAATAACTTCATCAGAAGCCTCAGCATCAGGACGAGCAGGAAAAGCATAACACCGGGGCTGAGCCCTTCCAACCTGTACATCTCTGGGTCTATCTGCCACGGGTTGACCTCTACCCCTCATGGCTTGCCCTCCACCTCTATGAGTCTGACCTCTACCTCTAGCACCACGACCACCACCACTAGCTGGGTGAGGGGGTGAGGGTGCACCTGATGCGGGAACCATGGCACGAGAACCACCAAAACCTCGGGGGAAAAACCTGAAAATATGCCCCATACCACCGCAAGTGAAGCAAGACTTCGGCTGCTGAGAATACTGACCCTGGAATTGTCCCTGACGACCAGAATGACCACCCTAATAGCTCTGAATCGGCGGTGCACTGATGGAAGCTAAAGGTGCACTGCGGGATACCTGGAGTGCCGACTGATAGGGCCTAGGGGGATGACCTCTGCCAAACGAATCTCTGCCTCTAGATGAGGCACCACTGAAATGGCCGAAATGACGAGGTCTCTTGTCAGACCCCTTTCCACCACCCTGGGATAATACCATCTCAATGCGCCTGGCCACGTCGGCTGCATCTTGAAAAGAGATATCAGTACCCGTCTCTCTGGCCATCTGAAGTCTGATGGGCTGAGCTAGACCCTCAATAAATCTCCGAACTCTCTCCCGATCAGTGGGGAGTATCATAATGGCATGCCTGTCTAGAGTAATGAACCTGGTCTCGTACTGAGTGACGGACATGGAACCCTGCTGCAGACGCTCAAACTGTCCGAGGGGAAGGTGTTAGGCACCCCTCAAGATCCACAACTGTAGGTCCCAGCTGATAAGTTTTGTGAATTTGGACGGTGAACAAGTAGCAAATAAGGTTCATATAAGAGAAGATTTCAAACAAGCTTAAAAATCTTTAAAAGTTTGAAGAAAGTATAAAATAAACATTTGAAAAGAAACTGTCCTAGGTTTAAAGTAATACATATCACTTCAATGCAATACCCGATATGTCACACCTCGAAGAGGCGGCTACACGTGGTATTAGCGCACCAGTCATCATATCCGTATTCTACCCTTCCCACCCCGTAAAGGTTATTAAAAATGCGTGTGTTGGTTACGAATGCTTATTGCGTTCCATTACCCATCCCATTCTATAAGTCCGGGAGGGTGTTTAGGACTACTAATCCTACAAGGCAGGAACTGGGCTGAACCCTTAGGTTTAAAGGACAAAATAATAGGCGACAAACAAAACAAGTAGGACTGCACATATAAGGGAACATATAAATACAAGTAGAGGCTCACAGGTCCCTCCACACATAGACATGTAAATATCACGTCTCAAACTCACTTAAGGTCTCAAAGATGGTAGTTTAAAACAGGAGTTTTAAGTAAAATAGTAGGCCGTAGGAATCTGAGTTGGAAAACTTAATGAAGACAGAAGATTTAATTAAGATCGAGTGACTTATAGGGTAGTTGATTTTCAAAAATATAGTAGCTAAAGGCAGCGGTAAGATTTAGAAGTATGTAGTGATTTAAAGCTTTCAGAAAACATAGAAGGAAGTCATTAAAGCATGGGTTTGAAGTAATATAGTGATTTTAAAAGATAAGGGACTAAAATACAGTGGCTTAACATAGAGTAATAGTTATCAGTTTTCAGAGAACTGTAGTAAAAGTAGTAGTAAGATGGTATCAGAATATAGTAACTTTTATCAAAATATAGTAACTTTAAAGAGATACAGAGCAAGGATTCGAAATGGCATGATTTTGCGCAGAGTGAGGTATCTTTGAAAACCCAGTAGTTTGAAAACATAATAGAACATGAATCAGTAAAAAATCAGTAAAAGGAAATAGATGCACAACTTCAAGACTTTTTAAAATTGAGCAGGAGTTTTAATAAAAAGTAAAGTGAACTTCAGTGAGGTAAAACAAGAATGGGAGCAGCGGGGTTCAAAATGTTAAAAAAGGCTGATTAAACTAGTAGAACACAATTGATTTGATTTTATACGTGTTAGGCCTAAGGTTTGATTACGCGTCGTATACATTGCCTACCTATTTTTAAAGGGCGAACATGCATATTTGGATTCTGATTTTAATAGATACACGTGTGCAGGAAATTGTTTCAAGTAGATTAAACATATTTTATGGGAGTATTAGATTATGTTAACTAGGCGTTCAAGTTCTGATAATAAGAAGTCCTAAGGGAAGGATATCTAATGCAAAAAGTATCATACTAAAACATGGTTTCTATATGTCATGTTTATAAAAAATGCATGAGCAATACATTATGGCAGCTTTTGTTACTCGTTTAGTTATACTGGAAACATGGTGTCAGATGGTATGAATATAACAGATGTGTTGAAATGAAGAACCTAAACATGATTTTTAATGCATGGTATGCATGTCCTAAGCATGATACTATTGCACACATAGGGAAATAAAGCCTATAGTCATGATTTCTACCCATACTACACTAAACATGCATAGTTCCCTCCCATATTCACTATCCAGCCCCAATCGTTTGTTTACAAATTATTACAGACCATATCAAATGAATTACAGTAATTGCAAAGAGGAAAATAAGAAGTTATTCTATAGGGAGCCTTCAAACAGGCCCAACCTTCCAGCCTCACCCCTTTCGAGCTTCACAACCTTACATAACCTGGGTGCGGCAAAGCTCCCAAAGGCTCTTGTGAGGTCCCTGGCCAATACTAGCACCCAGCTGTTGTCAAAGTTTAGATAGGTGCAGCGCAGAATTACCTGCCTCAGTGTGTCAAAGTTCAGAGGGAACTCAAGGTCCCTAAGCAATGCTCACACTGAAGGGGTGGAACCTAAAGGTATAAGAATAGTGTGAAGTGCAGGAAGGAGTGGTTAAAAGAGTTTTCAAAATAGGGGATTTGTTGTAAGACAACAAAAGCACTAGTTACAGTAGCTCAACAGTATAGGATTGCATACAGGGGCCATGGGGAAAGGGAACAGGTAGATCACGTAATGCTAAAGGAGATACAAAGACTTATGAAAGCTCATTGAAGCATGACTACCAAAAATCAGAAGATTCAGGGGATCAAGAAATGGTCAAGTTTGGACATAATACTAGACAGTAACAAGGGACAATTATAACAGGTAAGATAAACAACAATTAGAAGCATATAGATTAAGAAGAGCACACAAAGTGCAAGGGATCAGGGGAATTAGGGAGTGGTAAAGTATAGGCATGACAATATACAGCAATAAGATACAAGCATAGCAAGTAAAAGTTAGGAATAGGCAACAATCATATTACCGACTTAGCATGTAAGTCAGAAGAGACAAGACAAGGTAAAGTTCTAAAACAAAATATTCAATTGCATGTTGAGCAGTAGAAGCATAAATAGAAGAAAATCAGGAAGATAATGAACTGAAACAATAATAATAAACACATTGATTGGAGACTTGAAGATTAATTAGGACATACCAGTAAGAGGGCAAAAGCAGGATGTAAAGAGCAAAGTGGTAACACAATATTAGCCTTGGCTTACAGCGAGCTAATAATATGTAAGAAACATAAATTCGAATTTTAAAAGGTATAAAATGTCTAATTAGGCCATAATTGCATAATGATTGTAATTGTAATTAAATAAGACCCAGTTGGCCAATTTATGAAATAATTGGATTTTAATAAGTAAAAGTGATTATGAATGACATACTTAACTGCAAAATATTTTGAGATTATTTAGAGCACAATTTATGAATTATTTAAATATGAAATATTAAAATAAATAGGAAAATAATTTAATAAAAATTTAGAAAAATACTCATTATTACAAAGAGTAATTTAAAAAGCTTATATGCAAGTTTGCAAATAATTTGAGGAAAAATTGGGTATCAACAGCTGCCCCTCTTTACCCGGGAAGGATGAAAGAGTTGTCGGGTAAAGATATGATGGCCAATTTTGACCGAGATGAAACTGCGGGATAGAATCTGGCCGCACCCTGGTTTTTGAGCTGCCTACATATCCCTGGTTTTACAGGAATCAGGCCGTATGTAGTTCCGGGATCATCGACGAAATATACCGGTGATGTTTCACAAGAACGGACGCAAGGTGCATGGTAGGATAAAAGTAGGAAGTTTTTACGGGGTGGTGTCGGAGAACTGGAGAGGTCTGTTCCTTCCTGGTTGGCTCTTCCGGCCCGGTTACCTGCAGATAGAGAACAAGCGTATATTGTGCATAATATAAACATGATGCAAGTTCCCGTCAGACTATGAATGCTATCTTTGGACAATTAGGATGATGTCCTTAGACCATGATGTCCTGGGCCATGAATCGCTCAGCGCGGGATTCACAGGCTATGAAATGATGTTCTCGGGCCATGAGGATGGTGCCTCTGAATGATGATGCCTTTGAATAATGTTATGCAAGTTGAAAAAGAGATCTGCAGGCTATGAAATGATGTTCTCGGGCCATGAGGATGGTGCCTCTGAACGATGACGCCTTTGGACAAGTTGACGATATTGCAGCCCATGAAGAATGCAGTAGTATGATGTTGGCAAGACAGAGCTTAGTCTTGCGAAAAGAAAGAGGGCAGAGCTTAGCCTGAAAGAAAGCGTAAATAAATAAGGTGACTGCTTTGAAAAGGTAGAAAGGAGCTTAGCGTAATGAAGTAAGATGCGGAGAGAGGTAGAGTAGAACCTCGGAAGGCGGAATGATAGCCTTATGCAATGCAGGAAATAAAATGCGGGGGAGGTAGCGTAGAACCTCGGAAGGCAGAAAGGTAGCCTTATGTTGATGCGAATGCAGATGGAGGTAGAGCTTAACCTCAGAAGGCAAACTGATAGCCTTATGCAATGCGAATGCAAATGGAGCTAGAGCTTAACCTCGGAAGGCAGAAAGGTAGCCTCATGCGAAGATGCGAGTGCAAATGGAGGTAGAGCTTAACCTCGGAAGGCAGAAAGGTAGCCTTATGCAAAGATGTGAATGCAAATAGAGGTAGAGCTTAACCTCGGAAGGCAGAAAGGTAGCCTTATGCAAAGATGTGAATGCAAATAGAGGTAGAGCTTAACCTCGGAAAGAAGAAAACCCCGGCATGTTCGCTTAACCTCGCCATACCTCTCATACAAATAGTCAAAGGGGATGTACGAGTCTTCCAAGTAGATTAAATCCGGATTCTTCTTGAGTCCCATCATCTTGAGATAACCCCGGCCTGTTCGGTTTTCAGGCATCAATAACCCTTGAGACTCCCAAGGAAAACCAACTAAACCCCCTATCTCTTCTAGCAGCGATGTCATCTCATTGTTCCCAAATCGAAAAACCTACCGATCACAGTCCCAGAATAAGGTGGCAACCTCTATCATCATGTTATTAGGCTGAATGTCCAAGAGAGAGGGCAAGTTGCCCAGGTGTTTTCTGACTGCCTTTTTGTCGCTTGAATGCAAGTCTTCCCACCAGTTTAGAAGTTTTGGGTGGATGTTGGTGACCATGCGGAATCTGGGGACCTTGTGCCTCATCTCTGCAAAGTAAACAGGTTAGGCCCTTACCCCTACCGGACTCGACTATTTAACATCAATAATTAGCAATGAGCATTTAAGTTCTCCAAATAAATGCACAGAACGTGAGGGCGTCCTTTTGGGTTCCAGGGAAACCTAATGGACTTTGGACAAGGCTATCTTAAAGGCTATTGTGCGGACAACACGTTAGCCTGTCTAGGTTTGACCATGATGCATGCAACATACAATAGAGTAAGGTTTCTATTGGGGTTTTATATTGGTACCCTTGAGCGGACAACTCAAGGGGGAAGGCATGGAACTGTCGACTGCACCGCTGATCGACTAGTTTTACCGTAAATACGCCTTTCCGAATTTAGGGGGTGATAATATTGGAATAGCGCAACCACTCATTGTAAGCGTTGCTATAGGATTTTTTTTGAACGAGTGGAATATGAATGCGGAGCATGATATGCAATAATAAGCATTAAAACAAATAGGCATGTATTTTCACATTTGAGGAAAACGGTAAAGAAAGGAAATACAACAGTTATAATGGAAAACGGTTACAAAGAAAACATGAAGATATGTTAGTTACATTCGGGTGAAATAAATACTTGTAAAAAGTAAACAGTCAACAGAATACGGGGAATAGGAAAAGGCGTAAGCATTTAAAGATAAATTAAAGGTCCAAAGTCACAAAGCAAATTGTAATGGTATAAGCCTAGGGAAGATTCCCCAGCAGAGTCGCCATGCTGTCGCGCCCCCTTTTTCTATCGCACGGGTTAGGTACGGAGAGATCGAGTTTATGACATTTTGGACAACTCCTTAAATGAAAGGGTTTAAGGAAGAGTCGCCACCTAACGATTTTTATGGTGTGTTAGGGCACCTAGAGTTGATAACTCATGAACTAGTTTGCGTTACCAGAGATTGGGTAAGGGCTTGAAATTATCCCGAGGGGAAGGTATTAGGCACCCCTCAAGATCCACAATTGTGGGTCCCAGCCAATAAGTTTTGTGAATTTGGACGGTGAACAAGTAGTAAATAAGGTTCATATAAGAGGGGATTTCAAACAAGCTTAAATATCTTTAAAAGTTTGGAGAAAGTATAAAATAAACATTTAAAAAGAAAATGTCCTAGGTTTAAAGTAATACAGATCACTTCAATGCAATACCCGGTATGTCACACCTCGAAGAGGCGGATAAACGTGGTATTAGCGCACCGGTCATCATATCCGTATTCTACCCTTCCCACCCCGTAAAGGTTATTAAAAATGCGTGTGTTGGTTACGAATGCTTATTGCGTGCTATTACCCGTCCTATTCTATAAGTCCTGGAGGGTTATTAAACATATTTTATGGGAGTATTAGATTATGTTAACTAGGCGTTCAAGTTCTGATAAATAAGAAATCCTAAGGGCAGGATATCTAATGCACAAAGTATCATCCTAAATCATGGTTTCTATATGTCATGTTTACAAAAAATGAATGAGCAATACATTATGGCAGTTTTTGTTACTCGTTTAGTTATACTGGGAACATGGTGTCAGATGGTATGAATATAATAGATGTGTTGAAATGAAGAACCTAAACATCATTTTTAATGCATGGTATGCATGTCCGAAGCATGATACTATTGCACACATAGGGAAATAAAGCCTATAGTCATGATTTCTACCCATACTACACTAAACATGCATAGTTTCCTCCCATATTCACTATCCAGCCCCAATCATTTGTTTACATATTATTACAGACCATAGCAATTGAATTACAGTAATTGAAAAGAGGAAAATAAGTAGTTATTCTATAGGGAGCCTTCAAACAGGCCCAACCTTCCAGCCTCACCCCTTTCGAGCTTCATAGCCTTACATAGCCTGGGTGCGGCAAAGCTCCCAAAGGCCCTTGTGAGGGCCCTGGCCAATACCAGCACCAAGCAGTTGCCAAAGTTGAGATAGGTGCAGTGCAGAATTAGATGCCTCAGTGTGTCAAAGTTCATAGGGAACTCAAGGTCCCTAAGCAATGCTCACACTGAGGGGGTGGAACCTAAAAGTCTAAGAATACTGTGATGTGCAGGAATGAGTGGTTAAAAGAGTTTTCAAAACAGGGGATTTGTTGTAAGACAGCAGAAGCACTAGTTACAGTAGCTCAACAGTATAGGATTGCATACAAGGGCCATGGGGAAAGGGAACAGGTAGATCACATAATGCTAAAGGAGATACAGAGACTTATGAAAGCTCATTGAAGCATGACTACCCAAAATCAGAAGATTCAGGGGATCAAGAAATGGTCAAGCTTAGACATAATACTAGACAGTAACAGGGGACAATTATAACAGGTAAGATAAACAACAGTTAGAAGCATGTAGATCAAGAAGAGCACACAAAGTGCAAGGGATCAGGGGAATTAGGGAGTGGTAAAGTATAGGCATGACAATATACAACAATAAGATACAGGCATAGCAAGTAAAAGTTAGGAATAGGCAACCGTCATATTACCGACTTAGCATGTAAGTCAGAAGAGACAAGACAAGGTAAAGTACTAAAACAAAAGATTCAATTGCATGTTGAGCAGTAGAAGCATAAATAGAAGAAAATCAGGAAGATAATGAACTGAAACAATAATAATAAACACATGATTGGAGACTTGAAGATTAATTAGGACATACCAGTAAGAGGGCAAAAGCAGGATGTAAAGAGCAAAGTGGTAACACAATATTAGCCTTGGCTTACAGCCAGCTAATAATAGGCAAGAGCAGAGGCTGTAGTAGAACAAAGAGAGAAGAGAAAGAACACAAGATAATGTAGAATAGTATTGATGTCTGTGTTGTTGAAAAGCTAGAGCTTTTATAGTTAAAAAACGAGTAGCAAATATGGTAAGAATCACAATAACATGGTAATCAAAGAACTCAGAATCAATCAGTCAGGAAATCAAGACACGGTTCCCTTAAGTCAAGGGATATCAAGAACTCAAACGGTAAAACATGTAACATATAAGGTAAATAAAGTCAGTACAACACTAAATAAGGAAGGGATCATAGTTTATTAAGTATAGGGTAAACAATTAAGGCTAAGTTCAAAATATTCTAATTAAGGAAATAGGCAATAAGAATATAGTACCACATCAGACAAGTTAAGTGAATCGATTGATTCGAATAGGAGAGGTAAAAATTAAATTCTCGAAGGAAAGTTTATCAATCAAACCCCAATATATGGAGTCCAGAATCAATCAAAGAAGAGTCACAATTCTATGTTCATCATATAAATAGACAAGAATGACCAGACATAGTAAATAGGCAGGTTGAACAAGTTTTAGTAGAAAGATGCAAGTCTGAACAATCGAGATAGTCATAAGCACATAGTGGTGGTATAAGTTAAGCTAATAGAACTCAGTAAACATATTCGAGGCAGATAATCACGACAACTCAAACAAGAAACGAACAGAGTCATGCTAATACACAGAACCAACGAAGAAGACTTAGTAATATTAGGGCCTTTAACACAAGCAAGATAAAAAGCTAGTAGAATCACAGAATCATCATGATATGCAAAGAACAGACTTAAAAGCAAGAAGAAACTCAGTTCAAAACAAGCATAAAAAGGTTCTAAGAAACCCTAGTTTTAAAAGGAAGTAAAAACGTTTAAAAGTCGAAGATTCTTAAAGATTGAGTCAAGAATAATGTAAATCATAAAGAAACATGCTTGAATCGTTTGGAAACACCATAGACCTGAGAGGTTTAGGCAAAAATTAGGGTTTTAGAGAGGATTGAAGATAACCGGAAAACCTGCCGTGAAACTCAAAGATCGTGGTGCATATGGCGTGGTTATGTCCAAACCCCACCGGGGAGGACGGGAACAACCAAAGAAGGAGCTCCAGGTGCAAGTCAGCACGGCCCAGACCCTCGAGGGATTTAGAGATGAAGTGAGCTAGATGGAGGAGACATCATGGAGGCTCGCAGTCGAAAGGATGGTGGCCGGAGATGGCTGGAAGAAGGCAGAGGAGTTCCATTGAAGATGAAGAGACAGAAGTCTCTAGAGACTTTAGAGAGAGAGAGAGAGACAGGAGATAGAGAGATGAGGGGTCTTGAAAGAATGAGACGGGGAGGGGGGGGGGGGTTAGGTAGAGTTAATTAAGGAAATGTTAATCTGGGCCGTTGATCTAATTTGATCAACGACTCAGATTGATTTAGGACTGGGCCGGGTTAATTTAGGATTGGGATGGGTCATTTAATTGGGGTCTGGGTTGGGTAATTGGGTTAAAATGTGGCTAAATTTAAAAATAAAAATGGCTACTAGTTAAATACCCATAAAAAGATAATTAATTAATAAAAAATAGCTAATAATTGTATAAAAATAAAATTAAGTTAAAATAGGTAAGATTACAATAATCAAACAATATTAAAATGTAAGAAACATAAATTCAAATTTTAAAAGGTATAAAATGTCTAATTAGGCCATAATTGCAAAATGATTGTAATTGTAATTAAATAAGACCAATTGGCCAATTTTTGAAATAATTAGATTTTAATAAGTAAAAAGTGATTATGAATGACATACTGAACTGGAAAATATTTTGAGATTATTTAGAGCACAATTTATGAATTATTTAAATATGAAATGTTAAAATAAACAGGAAAATAATTTAATAAAAATGTAGAATAATACTCATTATTACAAAGAATAATTTAGAAAGCTTATATGCAAGTTTGCAAATAGTTTGAGGAAAAATTGGGTATCAACAGAAACTCCACAGTGCTGCTGGGGAAAACGCCAGGAAGAGCAGCTCACCGTGTAGTCAAATCCCGGTAGTACTCTCAGCGACGAACACCCGAATGGTGACCAGGTGCAACAACCTCAGAACCTGTACAATTAAGTACAAAAGTGTAGCATGAGTACATATAAACAAATATGTACCCAGTGAGTATCCCATCTAAACTCGAAGAAGTAGTGACGAGAAGTAAACGTGATACTTACTAGGGTCAATAGCCAATAATATGATTACATAAAGCTAGACAAGAAGAGTAGTAATGAAAATCACTAAGGCATGAAGCTATCAATTATATAAACTGTAATTTATTCTCATGAGTCACATAGTAATTATAACAAAAGTCTCAAGTTCCCCTTACGCGTGGGGTAATTTATTTAATAAAAACAAGACTATCAGTCAAATACATAGCACATATTATGCCGAAGAGTACGGCCGAAGCGATGCGAAAATAAATGTGCACTGCCGAGGGTCGAGCGACACGAACCATAGATGCATCCATTACCCCGCTCGCGAATCGATCATGCAACCCGATTAAAATAAATATAGGGCTACCCCGCTCGCGAATCATACATACGACACGGGTGCTCGTAGACATACACAAAATTTATCAGGCAATTCAGGAACTTATCATGGATTATTCTTGCATTCAGAGATTTATGCACTTAAACTTACACATAGCTTCCTAATTCCTCATGTAAATTTCAAGGATAGTAAGCAACTAGGAACACATGTAGAGATACAGGTATGGCACATAAAGGCATGCTTGTGAAATCCTAAATTCTATCCGACGCAACAGAGTAGTAGCTACGCACGGACTCTCGTCACTTTGCGCGTACGTAGCCCCCGCAAATAAGGACAATTCAATCATTTACATTTACCTATGGGGACAATTCCCTCTTACAAGGTTGGAAAGGAGACTCACCTCGCGTAGAAACTACTTCCCGGCTGAGAATGTGCCCGAAACTCAAAACTTTACACCCGATGACTCGAAACTAGTCAAATGATATATAAATACGTCAATGCATGCTCAAAGTATGGAAATTCTCCTACTTATTTAGTAAATTCACTATTCTTGAAGAAATCCCAAAATACACCCCCGGGCCCACATGCTCGGATTCTGGAAATGTTCGAAGATATCACTCACCCATAGCCTAAGGATCATTAGTATGTAATTTTTTTATATGCTTTCATGGTAGAAAAGTGGTAAAATTCCCTAAAGTTCATCAACCCTAGGTTTTCACTTTATCCCCTATGATTTCCACTATTTAGATGTTAATCTACCTAAGTTTTGGTGTAAACATCTAACATTTAAATAGAATTTACTTACCTCTTAGTAGCTAGGTTGTGGAGAGTTCTTCCCAAGCTCTCAAGTCTTCAATGGAGGTGTAAAATGGAAAGAATGAAGGAAATCCCGTGTTTATGTGAAAGTGCACTGCCTGGCCTACAGGGGTTCCGCACCTGCGGCTCGCACCTGCGGAGTTGGACGGGAAAAACTAGGCCCGCACCTGCGGAGATGAAGACCGCACCTGCGATTCCGCTCCTGTGAAATTAAATCTGCACCTGCAAGGCTGGGACCGCAGGAGCGGTCCCGCACCTGTGGCTGGGCAACCGCACCGGGGTCACACCAGATCAGGTGCACCAGCTGCATTTTCAGCTGGTTTTTGGCCTCGTGTTGTGTCCAGCAGGCACCTGGGCCCACCCGAGCCCCCGTCCAATTATACCAACAAGTCCTAAATCATAATTCGGACTCGTTCGAGTCTTCGGAACACCCGAAACAACGCTAAATCTCATAATCACCCCTCAAACCCCTATGATCAAACTTAAGAATTTCTATGTTCTTGAATTCGGTTTCAATGTGCCGAACTGACCTATACTACTCGGAATGACACCAAATTTTGCAGGCAAGTCATGAATGAAATAACGAAACTATTCCCAGTCTTGGAATTCTGTTCGGACCTCGATAACATAAAATCACGTTCAACCAAATTTCAAACTTAAGGAAACTTTATTTTGCTTATTTGGCGTTGAAACACTCCGGGGTCATCCAAAACCCATTCCCAACGTACGTACAAGTCCGAAATCATCATATGAAGCTGCTGGAATCATCGAAACTCGATTCCGAGGTCGTTTACTCAAAATGTTGACCGAAGTAAAACTTGGCTTTAAAAGCCAACCTTAAGGAACCAAGTGTTCCTATGCTATTCGAAACACTTCCAAATCCTGAACCATCCGTCCCCGCAAGTCACAAATCATGATAAGCCACTACGGGAAGTATTATTTAGGCGATCGGGGTCCGAATACGCAAAACGACCGGTCGGGTCGTTACATTCTCCTCCTCTTAAATAAACGTTCGTCCTCGAACGGGTCTAGAATCATACCTGAATTTCCTAATAAGTGTGGATATATGCTCCGCATGTCCTCCTCGGACTCCCAAGTCACCTCCTCGACCGGCTGGCCCCGCTACTGGACCTTTACAGTAGAAATTCTCTTAGATCTCAACTGGCGATCTTGCCTATCAATAATAGCAACTGGCTCCTCCTCGTAGCCCAACCTCTCATCCAACTGAATAGTACTAAAATCAACAACGTGAGAGAAGTCGGCGTGGTATCTCCGGAGCATGGATACATGGAATACCGGATGGCCTCCTGATAAGCTGGGAGGTAGAGCAAGCTCATAAGCAACCTCTCCAACTCGCCTCAACACCTCGAAAGAACCTATGAACCTCGGGCTCAGCTTGCCCTTCTTCTCGAATTTCATAATACCCTTCATCGGCGAAACCTTCAGCAAAACCTTATCTCCTTCCATAAACGACACATCACGTGCCCTCTGATCCGTGTAGCTCTTCTGTCTGGACTGTGCTGTGCGGAGCCTCTCCTGAATTAACTTCACCTTCTCTAAAGCATCTCTCACCAGGTATATACCATATAACTCAGCCTCACCAGGCTCAAACCACCCGATAGGAGAACGTCATCGCCGACCATATAAAGCCTCAAATGGAGCCATCTCGATGCTGGACTGATAACTATTATTGTAAGCAAACTAGGCCAAGGGCAAGAACTGGTCCCACTGGCCTCCAAAGTTAAGCACACATGCTCTGAGCATGTCCTCCAATATCTGAACTATACGCTCCGAGTGACCATCAGTCTGTGGATGCAAATACTGTGGTGAGATCTATCTGAGTACCCATCTCTCTGCGCAATGCTCTCCAAAAGTGCGAGGTGAACTGAGGACCTCAATCTGATATAATGGACACCGGTACACCGTGCAACCGGACTATCTCTCGAATGTAGATCTGAGCTAACCTCTCGGAAGTATAAGTAGTAGCCACAGGGATAAAATGCGCCGATTAGGTTAATCTATCCACAATAACCCAAACCGCGTCAACCTTCCGCAGCGTCCGAGGCAACCCAACCACGAAGTCCATAGTAATGCGCTCCCACTTCCACTCAGGAATGGGCATCTGCTGAAGTAGGCCCCCTGGCCTCTGGTGCTCATATTTAACCTGCTGGCAATTAAGACACCTAGCCATATACTCCAAAATGTCCCTCTTCATCCGCCTCCACCAAAAATACTGCTTCAAATCACGATACATCTTCGTAGCACCAGGATGAACAGAATACCGCGAACTGTGTGCCTCCTCAAGAATCCTCTACCTCAGGCCATCAACATCTGGAACACACATACGATTCTGAAGTCTCAGAACACCATCCTCGCCAATAGTAACCTCTTGCACCACCCTGAACCACTGTCTCCCGTAGTTCTGCCAAACACGGGTCATCATACTGTCAAGCCTTAATCTCCCCCAATAATGAAGACCGAGAACCCACATAAGCTAGAACTCGACGAGGCTATGAAAGATCTAATCTCACCAAGAGATTGGCCAAGGACTGAATGTCCAGGGCTAGTGGTCTCTCCTCTACTGCAATATAGGCCAAGCTACCCATACTCTCTGCCTTCCTACTCAAAGCATCTGCTACTACATTCGCCTTGCCCGGATGATAGAGAATGGTGATGTCGTAATCCTTTAGTAACTCAAATAACATGCGCTGCCTCAAATTAAGATCCCTCTACTTGAACAGGTGCTGCAAGATGTGGTGGTCTGTATAAACCTCACAAGACACCCCATATAAGTAATGCCTCAAAATCTTAAGAGCATGAACAATCGCCGCCAACTCCAAATTGTGTACATGGTAATTCTTCTCATGAACCTTCAGCTGGCGCGAAGCATAAGCAATAACGCTCCCTTCCTGCATCAATACACACCTCAAGACAACGCGCGAAGCATCACAATACACCGTATACATCCCCGAATCGGAAGGCAATACTAAAACTGGTGCTGAAGTCAATGCAGTCTTGAGCTTCTGAAAGCTCGCTTCACACTCGTCAGACCATCAAAATGGAGCGTTCTTCTGAGTCAATCTAGTCAACGGGGATGCAATGGATGAAAATCCCTCCACAAATCGCCGGTAGTAGCCTGCTAGACCCAAGAAACTCCTGATCTCTGTCGCTGAAGTAGGACGTGGCCAACTCTGAACTGCCTCAATCTTCTTAGGATCAACCTTGATACCCTCTCCAGATACCACATGCCCCAAGAATGCCACAGATTCCAACCAAAGATCACACTTGGAGAACTTAGCATATAGCTTCTGTTCTCGCAAAGAGCACAACTCTCAAATGCTACTCGTGCTCTCCCATGCTACGTGAGTAAATCAAAATGTCATCAATGAAGACGATAACAAAGGAATCAATATAAGTCCTGAACACCCTGTTCATCAAGTCCATAAATGCTGCAGGGGCATTAGTCAAGCCGAAGGACATCACTAGGAACTCATAATGGCCATATCTCGTACGAAAAGCAGTCTTCGGAACATCCGAAGCCCGAATCTTCAGCTGATGATACCCCGATCTCAAGTCAATTTTAGAAAATACCCTGGCACCCTGTAGTTGGTCAAACAAATCATCGATGCGCGGTAATGGATACTTGTTCTTAATAGTTACCTTGTTCAACTGGCAGTAATCGATACACATCTGCATAGACCCATCTTTCTTCTTTACAAATAGAACTGGAGCACCCCACAACGACACACTCGGTCTGATAAACCCCTTAGCCAACAACTCCTCAAGATGCTCCTTCAACTCCTTCAACTCATTTGGAGCCATACGGTACGGGGGAATAGAAATAGGCTGAGTGCCGAGAGCTACATCAATACAAAAATCGATATCTCTATCCAGAGGCATGCCCGGAAGGTCTGAAGGAAAGACATCCGCAAACTCTCGAACAACTGGCACTAGATCAATCATCGGAAGCTCGGCGGTGGTGTCCCGCACATAAGAAAGTTATGCCAAACAACCCTTCTCGACCATATGTTGAGCCTTCAGGAAGGAAATAACTCTACTAGCCGCACTAATTGAGGAACCTCTCTATTCCAGCCTAGGCAACTCGGGCATGGACAAAGTAACCGTCTTGGCATGGCAATCCAAGATGGCATGATGAGGAGATAGCCAATCCATGCCTAGGATAATCTCGAAATCCACCATGTCGAGCAATAGAAGGTCCGCTCTAGTCTCGAACCCACAAAAGGTTATCACACAAGACCGATAGACCCGGTCTACCACCACAGAATCGCCCACAGGAGTGGACACATATATAGGAGAATCCAAGGACTTGTAAGGAACATCCAGAAAACAAGAAAATAAAGCTGACACATAAGAATAAGTAGATCCTGGATCAAATAGCACTGATGCCTCCCTACCACATACTGAAATAGTACATGTGATCACGGCGTCTGAGGCCACTGCATCTGCTCGGGCCGGAATATCATAAAATCAGGCTAGAGTATCTGAAGACTGACCTCCGCTGAATGGAATAAGAGATAGCTGGGCTCTCCCTGACTGGCCTCCACCTATGGGACGACCTCTACTAGCCTGTCCTCCATCTCTGGGTGGACGGAGCACCGGTGCTGAGTATGTAGGCTGATAACTCTACTGAATATCCTAGCCCCGAAGTCTGGGACAAGTCCTTCTCATGTGGCCTGAATCCCCACACTCATAACATCTCACTAGAGGCATGGCCTGCTGCCCTGAAGAAGAAGAACCCTGAATAGTTGGGGGATGGTGAGAAACCTCTGGCATAGCACTAAAGTAAGGACTGGGAGAACCCTGATGACCTGAATACCCGCCGGAGGAACCCTGAATGGGTGGTGGGCGGTAAGAACTCTCCGGCATGGCACTGAAGTAAGGCCTCACTGGAACACCACGGGGAGGTGGTGGAGGAGCTGAGTTTGGAGGCCCGCTAGGCTGGTCTCTGCTGAACTGACCCCTGCCCCTGCCTTGGGCGCCTCTGAAATCTCCCAAAAATCTAGCCCTCTTATCCTGCTGACCCTGCTCTCTGCCCCTCGATCTGTAACCCTTGATCCGACGAGCTATCTCGACCACAAGCTGATAAGGAGTACCCATCTCCAGCTCTCGGGCCTTGTTGGCCTTAATACCTGACTGCAGCCCAACTACAAATCTCCGCACGCTCTCAACATCCGTAGGAAGAATCATGAGGGCATGACGAGACAACTCTGAAAACCTGGCCTCGTAATCCGTCACTGTCATCTGTCCCTTCTCCAGCTGCTCAAACTGATACCGCAGCTCTTCTCTCTCAGAGAGTGGAATATACCTGTCCAGGAACAGCTGAGTGAACTGCTCCCATGAGAGAGAAAGGGAACCTGCGGGCCTACCCAGGATGAATGACTGCTACCATCTGCGGGCCCTTCCCTCTAGCTGAAAAGTAGTGAAATCAACTCCGTGGGACTCCAAAATCCTCATGTTGTGCAGTCTGTCCCTACACCTATCGATAAATTCCTGGGCATCCTCACCCCTCTAACCTCCGAAGACAGGAGGGTGCAATCGAGTCCATATATCAAGTAACTTCTGCGGATCACCGTCCGCAACTGGTCTAAGCTCAGGTGCTACTGCTTGCTGTGCTCCACCCGCGGGTAGAGTACCCGGAGTCTGATATACCGCCACTACATGACCTGCGGCCTGGGTGGTAGGGTTCTGAACTCCCCCTCCCTCCTGAGATGTAGCAGGATCCGCTGGAAATAAACTAGCCTGAGTCATAGTATCCATGAACCGCATCATACGGCCCATGACCTCTTGGAAGCCCGGTGCTATCCTGAAATCCATCGGAGCTGGATCTGCTGGGGGCACCTTACCCCGCTCCTCAAGGATAGGATCCTCTGGGGGTGATAATGGGGTAACTCTGGGATGCCCTCGTCCCCTACCTCGGGCCGGTGCCCTGCCCCGGCCTCTGCCACGACCTGGGATACGGGGGAATCGGCATCTCCCGGGCCTGGAATATCAGCTGTACGAGTCCTCACCATCTGTGAGAGAATAGAAGAGCGAGATTTAGTAAGACCATCGATCGCATGATAGAATAAGAATAAAGAGAGGTTTTCCTAACACCCTGTAGCCTCCCGAAGATAAATACAGACGTCTCCGTATCGATCCGCAAGACTCTACTAGGTTTGCCTGTGACTTGTGAGACCTACGTGAACCTGAAGCTCTGATACCATGTTGTCACGACCCAAATTCCTACTCAGGTCATGATGACGCCCAACACCGAGGTCAGGCAAGCCAACACTAGTTACTAACGAAATTACTTAAACAAATGAGATGTTCAAACACTTATCCAGTTTTAATTTAAGCAGTCCTTAAATGAAAGTGAGGAAGTAAGGCAATGTAATTTAAGATAACTCAAGAATCGTTGCGAGCATAGAACAAAGTAGTATAATGCTAGTGAATCAACTACGTATGCCAAGACCTAGTGTCACAAGTCCACAAGCGGCTAGTGGAATATACAAAAAAATACACAAAATAGATGTACAACTGTCTGGAATGGTAGACAGGATGTTGAACGATAATGGAAACTGCACAGTGCTGTTGGGGAAAACGCCAGGAAGAGAAGCTCACTGTGTAGTCAAATCCCAGTAGTACTCTCAGCGACGAACACCTTAATGGTGACCAGGTGCAACAACCTCAGAACCTGTACAATTAAGTACCGAAGTGTAGCATGAGTACATATAAACAAATATGTACCCAGTGAGTATCTCGTCTAAACTCGAAGAAGTAGTGACGAGAAGTAGACGTGATACTTACTAGGGTCAATAACCAATAATGTGATTACATAAAGCTAGACAAGAAGAGTAGTCATGAAAATCACTAAGGCATGAAGCTATCAATTATATAAAACTGTAATCTATTCTCATGAGTCACATAGTAATTATCACAAAAATCTCAAGTTCCCCTTACACGTGGGGTAATTTATTTAATAATAACAAGACTATCAGTCAAATACATAGCACATAATATGCCGAAGCGTACGGCCGAAGCGACGCGAAAATAAATATGCACTGTCGAGGGTCGAGCGACACGAACCATAGATGCATCCATTACCCCACTCGCGAATCGATCATGCGACGCGGTTGACATAAATATAGGGCTACCCCGCTTGCAAATCATACATACAACACGGGTGCTCGAAGACATACACATAATTTATCAGGCAATTCAGGAACTTATCATGGATTATTCTTGCATTCAGAGATTAATGCACTTAAACATACACATAGCTTCCTAAATACTCATGTAAATTTCAAGGATAGTAAGCAGCTAGGAACACATGTAGAGATACAGGTATGGCACATAAAGGCATGCTTGTGAAATCCTAAATTCTACCCGACGCAACAGAGTAGTAGCTACGCACGGACTCTCGTCACTTTGCGCATACGTAGCCCCCGCAAATAAGGACAATTCAATCATTTACATTTACCTATGGGGATAATTACCTCTTACAAGGTTGGAAAGGAGACTCACCTCGCGTAGAATCTACTTCCCGGCCAAGAACTCGCCCGAAACTCTGAACTTTACACCCGAGGACTTGAAACTAGTCAAATGATATATAAATATGTCAATGCATGCTCAAGGTATGGAAATTCTCCTACGTATTTAGTAAATTCACTATTCTTGAAGAAATCCCAAAATACACCCCCGGGCCCACATGCTCGGATTCCGGAAATTTTCGAAGATAACACTCACCCATAGCCTAAGGATCATTAGTATGTAATTCTTTTATATGATTTCATGGTAGAAAAGTGGTGAAATTCCCTAAAGTTCAGCAACCCTAGGTTTTCACTCTATCCCCTATGATTTCCACTATTTAGATGTTAATCTACCTAAGTTTTGGTGTAAAAATCTAACATTTAAATAGAATTTACTTACCTCTTAGTAGCTAGGTTATGGAGAGTTCTTCCCAAGATCTCAAGTCTTCAATGGAGGTGTAAAATGGAAAGAATGTAGGAAATCCCGTGTTTAAGTGAAAGTTCACTGCCTGGCCTACAGGGGTTCTGCACCTGCGGCTCGAGGACCGCAACTGCGGAGTTGGACGGGAAAGACTGGGCCCGCACCTGCGGTTCCGCTCCTGCGGAATTAAATCCGCACTTGCGGCTGGGCAACTGCACCTGCGGTCACACCAGATCAGGTGCACCAGCTGCATTTTCAGATGGCTTTCGGCCTCGTGTGGTGTCCGGGAGGCACCTGGGCCCACCCGAGCCCTCGTCCAATTATACCAACAAGTCCTAAATCATAATACAGAATCGCTCGAGCCTTCGGAACACCCGAAACAATGCTAAATCTCAAAATCATCCCTCAAAACCCTTAGGATCAAACTTAAGAATTTCTAAGTTCTTGAATTCGGTTTCAATGTGCCGAACCGACCTATACTACTCGCAATGACACCAAACATTGCAGGAAAGTCATGAATGACATAACAGAACTATTCCTGGTCTCGAAATTCCGTTCGTACCTTGATAACATAAAATCACGTTCCAACCCGAATTTCAAACTTAAGGAAACTCTATTTCGCTTATTTGGCGTCGAAACGCTCCCGGGTCATCCAAAACCCATTCCGAACGTACGTACAAGTCGGAAATCATCATACGAAGCTACTGAAATTGTTGAAACTCGATTCCGCGGTCGTTTACTCAAAATGTTGACTGAAGTCAAACTTGGCTTTAAAAGCCAACCTTAAGGAACCAAGTGTTCCTATGCTATTCGAAACACTTCCAAATCCCGAAGCACCCGTCCCCGCAAGTCACAAATCACAATAAGCCACTACGGGAAGTATTATTTGGGGGATCGGGGTCCGAATACGCAAAATGACCGGTCGGGTCGTTACAAATAAGAATGACCACACCTATTCCAGTGGCAATGTCAACAACGACACCCTTTTACTCAGACGCCATTTCGTGGGAATATACCGCTGAAGCAAGGAGGAAAGGTAAAGGCAAGTTTGAAGAAGCCATCGCTGCACAGGGTATGACGAGAACTAGCAGAGTTTATACCCCTGAACATTTGGCCGAGTCTAGCAAGTAGGCCAACAACTGTCCCCCCACCATTGAAACAGGTTCAAACGATTAGTGGAGAAAGATACAAGCCCAAGGAATACTCAATCCTCGGCAAGTTGAACAAAACACCAGCTTAGATATACATCCTCTCCCTATTACATAACTATGAAACACACAGGAGTGCTTTGCTAAGGGTGTTGAGTGAAGCATACATGCCCGACAATATCACCAGTGGGGAAATGGCCAACATGGTAGGCCAGGTATTGGAAAGTCACAAGATCACTTTCCATGAAGATGAGCTGCCGCCCGAAGGATTAGGACATAACAGAGCACTACACATCACGGTACAATGTGAGGATCATTTCATCACAAAGATCCTAATTGATGGGGTTTCCAACCTCAACATCTGTCCGCTGGTCACGCTCAAGAAATTGGGCAAAAGTCTACATGAGATAAAGTAAGGAGAGATCAAAGTAAAAGCCTTCGATGGTTCGTAGAGGTCCACCATGGGAGAAATCACCTTGTGCTTGCAGATGGGACCAACTTGGTTCGATGTAGATTTCCAAGTGATAAATGTGCCTGCATCCTACAACTTACAGTTGGGACGACCTTGGATCCACGCGGCTGGGGACGTGGCATCAACCTTACACCAAGATGTGAAGTTTGAATGGAATCACCAAGAGGTAATCATTCATGGCGACGGTAGCAACCATATCTACGGTCGCCAGACCTTTTCGGTCATCGATGGAAGGAGGAAGTTGGGTGGAGAAATCTACCACAACGTTGAACGTGTTAACGCCATTGACAAGGACAAGTGGTGGGGCAGTCAGACTGAAAGCATCTTGAACTGGCAAGGGTATGAGCCAGGTAAAGGGCTCGGTAAGAATCTTCAAGGAATAACAAAGCCAATAACACTCAAGAAGCATGGTACCACTTTTGGTTTGGGGTACGAGTACACTTGGAAGGAATTCAGGAACTGGTCCCCACCATGGCGCGACCACTACTACCCATCGCAGCAGCCAATACCCCACATAGAGCAGACTTTCCAGCCAACTGACATCACATATGGTACAGACGAGGAGGAAGCGCTAGCGGCAATGAGGGATCTATTTCTGGATGATGACGATATGGACTGCTATGTCATTCTCGAGGAGGAGGGGGAGGAAGACCCTTCTATACAAGTCGTGAGCAAGGGATCATATCTCAAGAATTGGTCCGTCAGGACAACAAAAGCCCGTCGAGCCTCGGGGTAGCAAGGCTAACGAAACAAGCATTATTTACAGTTTTATTTATTTAAAGTATTTTCTTCCTTTTCGCATTTTTAACTTTTGTAAGAAAGAGATCCCATGTTCAAACAATTATTTAATTTATCAAAGCATTTCCAGCTTCTTTATAAATCTTATATTTACTTGCTACTGTTTTCCTCCCCATTACTTTATTTACACAACATTACTATTACTTATCTTGATGAACCGACGACTGTGACATGCAACGAGGCAACACAACAAACGGATTCCGAGTCAGACGAGGATGATATACCTGAGGATATTATTAAAGAGGTCGAGAACTTTAGAATAGACCAAAGTCTAACTTGGACGAGACTGAGGTCGTCAACCAGGGAAACGCAAAGAACGTCAAAGAAACACGCATCAACATTCATCTGTCGCCGTCAGAAAAGGAGGAATATACAAAATTCTTAAGAGAATATGAGGACATATTAGCCTGGTCATATGATGACATGACTGGCCTCAGTACATCTATTGTGCCCCGTAAGCTGCCAACCAATCCAACATGCCCACCAGTGAAGCAAAAGCTCAAGAAGTTCAAACCAGACATGAGCTTGAAAATCAAAGAAGAGGTCACCAAGCAGATTAACGCCGGGGTTTTCCGGGTGGTCGAATATCCTACATGGTTAGCTAACATTGTGCCTGCACCAAAGAGAGATGGGAAGGTCAGAGTCTGCGTCGACTACCGGGATCTCAACTGGGCCAGTCCGAAAGACGACTTCCCCCTGCCAAACATACACATCTTAATTGACAATTGTGCCAAGCACGAGCTGCAATTCTTTGTAGATTGTTTTGCTGGTTACCATCAGATTTGGATGGACGAAGAAGATGCTGAGAAAACGGTCTTCATTACGCCGTGGGGAGTGTATTGCTACAAGATGATGCTATTCGGTCTGAAGAATGCAGGGGCCACTTACATGAGAGTCATGACTACTATCTTCCATGATATGATTCACAAGGAGATCGAGGTATATGTGGACGACGTCATCATCAAATCAAAGAAAGCTTCTGATCACATGGAAGATTTGAGAAAGTTCTTCAACAGGCTAAGGAAATACAATCTGAAACTTAACCCCGCAAAGTGTGCGTTCGGGGTTCCTGTTGGCAAGCTGCTAGGATTCATTGTCAGTCGTCGAGGAATAGAGCTAGATCCATCAAAGGTCAAAGCCATCAAAGAATTCCCGCCACCAAGGCACAAGAAGGATGTTATGAGCTTTCTAGGAAGGCTCAATTATATCAGCCGGTTCATAGCCCAGTCCACTGTCATTTGTGAACCGGTTTTCAAGATGCTAAGAAAGGATGTTGCCACAAAATGGACTGAGGATTGTCAAAAGGCCTTCGACAGAATCAAAGAGTATCTCTCAACACCACCAGTCTTGGTACCTCTAGAACCGGGTATACCTCTATTACTCTGCCTTGGTGTGTTAGATGGAGCTTTCGGTTGCGTTCTCGGGCAACATAACGAAACAGGGAGGAGAGAGCAAGCAATTTACTACCTCAGCAAGAAGTTTACTCCGTATGAGGCCCGATATTATCTATTAGAGTGCACCTGTTGTGCTTTGACTTGGGTCGCACAGAAGGTGAGGCATTATTTCTGTGCCTACACAACGTACCTCATATCGAGGATGGATCAGCTAAAGTACATCTTTCAGAAGCCCATGCCCACTGGAAAGCTAGCTAAAAGGCAGATTCTATTAAGTGAGTTTGACATCATTTACGTAACTCAGAAAGCCGGTCAAGGGACAAGCATTAGCCGATCATCTTGCTGAAAATCCTATGGACGGAGAATACGAACCATTGAAAACGTATTTCCCTGATGAAGAAGTGTCATTCGTAGGAGAGGACATTGCAGAATCCTACGACGGTTGGAGGATGTTCTTTCATGGAGCAGCAAATTTCAAAGGGGTCGGTATTGGAGCAACCCTGATATTAGAAACCGGTCAGCATTATCCGATATCCGCAAAACTCAGATTTCCCTGCACCAACAACATGGCTGAATATGAGGCCTGCATCCTGGGGCTCAACTTGGCCATCGACATGAATGTTCAATAATTATTAGTGATTGGTGACTGAGACTTATTGATACGCCAAATCCAAGGAGAATGGGCGATCAAGAATTCCAAGATACTGCCATACCTACATCGTGTGCAACTCCTTATATGTCATTCTCCCTACTGGGATACCGCACCACGATTCACACATCAACTGGGGAAACTCCTTATATGTTGGTATAAGGCACATAGGCTGTTATTCCCGTCGAGGTTGAGATTCCATCTCTGAGAATCATACAAGAAGCTAAGCTCAGCGACGCAAAATGGGTAAGAAGCCGCTATGAGTAATTGGCCCTCATAGACGGAAAATGAATGAATGCGGTTTGTCATGGTCAGCTATATTAGAACAGAATGACCAGTGCCTTCAACAAGATAGTCAAACCAAAAGGATTCACACCAGGGCAATTGGTGTTAAAGAAAAATTTTACTCATCAAGACGAAGCAAAAGGGAAATTCTCTCCCAATTGGGAGGGCCCCTACATGGTCCACTGAGTGCTGACAGGAAGAGCACTCATACTTGCAGAAATGGATGGAGAAGTTTGGCCTAAACCAATCAACTCAGATGCAGTCAAGCATTCTTATGTGTAACTATTTATGCTTTTCTCAATGTTGTAAATTGAACTACGCCTGCCCTGATTACCATTTAAGAGGGGATACGTAGGCAGCCCTATAGGTTCGGTCACATTTTAATAAAAATTTCATTTTCCCCACGAATGGAAACTGGGGCAGAATTTTGAGGAGGGACCTCAAAATTCCGAAGCAAGTTCAGCCGGTCGCCGCACAAGCAGCAGCCAGGCGCATTCACCTATCAATATGGGGAAGCATTTTGAGGAGGGCCCTCAAAATTTTGTAGCTAGAGAAACTGTAATGTCTTGAACCGCATCGTGGTCATCAGTTCATCCAAAAGTTTTTTTTTTAAAATTGTATGCTATATTTTATAAAACCATACTTATTTACTTCCCAAAAAATCTTGTTTAGCAACGCTACCCCCATGGTACAACAAAGTTATCATTATCAAGCAGATAGGCCGAGCCGAGCCAGCGGGGATACGAACTAACCCTCCCCTTTACAGAACTCACGATTTTTTCTTTGGATGCAGGCACAAATACGACAAAAGCCCAAAATATCTTATTATCCCCGCAAGATGCATACTTCTCAAAGATACACTCTCAAACTCGTCGCGCATGCTGACACTTACTATTATCGCAAACAACGCTTCATTCACAACAATCATATAGCCAAAATCTATCATCAGCTAAGAACTCTTACTGTCATTTTATTTTTCTCGCATTGCATAAGGCTACTATTCTGGCTTCCGAGGTTAAGCTCTACCTCCCCTGCATTTTCTCGCATTGCATAAGGCTACCATTCTGCCTTCCGAGGTTAAGCTCTACCTCCCGTGCATTTTCTCGCATTGCATAAGGCTACCATTCTTCCTTCCGAGGTTAAGCTCTACCTCCCCTGCATTTTCTCGCATTGCATAAGGCTACCATTTTGCATTCCGAGGTTAAGCTCTACCTCCCCTGCATTTTCTCGCATTGCATAAGGCTACTATTCTGCCTTCCGAGGTTAAGCTCTACCTCCCCTGCATTTTCTCGCATTGCATAAGGCTACCATTCTGCCTTCTGAGGTTAAGCTCTACCTCCCCTGCATTTTATCGCATTGCATAAGACTACCACTCTGCCTTCCGAGGTTAAGCTCTACCTCCCCTGCATTTTCTCGCATTGCATAAGGCTAC
>ML282911.1:0-29000 GCA_005239495.1 Nicotiana undulata | reverse complement strand
TCTACCTTTTCAAAGCAATCACCTTTCGTTACGTTATTTATTTACGCTTTCTTTCGGGCTAAGCTCTGCCCCTCTTTCCTTTCGCAAATCGCAAGACTAAGCTCTATCTTGTCAACATCATACTACTGCATTCTTCATGGGCTGAAATATCGCCAACTTGTCCAAAGGCGTCATCGTTCATAGGCACCATCTTCATGGCCCGAGAACATCATTTCATGGCCTAATGATCTCTTTTATTCAACTTGCATATCATTATTCGAAGGCACCATGGTTCGGAGGCACCATCCTCATGACCCGAGAACATCATTTCATAGCCTGCGAATCCCGCACCAAGCGATTCATGGCCCAGTACATCATGGTCTAAGGACATCATCCTAAATTGTCCAAAGACGACATTCATAGTCCAACGGGAACTTGCATCATATTTATATTATGCACGATATATGCTTGTTATTTACTTGCAGGTAATCCGGCCGGAACAGCCAACCAGGCAGGAGCGGACCGCTCCAGTTCTCCAAAACAACCACATAAGACCTTCCAATTTTGCCTTACCTTGAACCTTGCGTCCGTTCTTGTAAAACATCACCGGTATATTTCGCCGATGATTCCGGAACTACATACGGCCTGATTCCTGTAAAACCATGGATATGTAGGCAACTCAAAAACCAGGGTGCGGCCTAAATCTCTCGTCCAATTTCCACTCGGTCAAAAATTGATCATCATATCTTTACCCGACAACTTTTTAATCCTTCCCGGGTAAAGAGGGGCAGCTGTTGATACCCAATTTTTTCTCAAATTATTTGCAAATTTGCATATAAGCTTTCTAAATTACTCTTCGTAATAATGATCATTTTTTTTCTATTTTTCATATTTTTATTAAGTTATTTTCTTGTTTCTTTTAAATATTTCATAAATTATGCTCTAAATAAATTCAAAATATTTCCTAGCTCAGCATGTTATTTATAATCATTTTATATCTATTAAAATCCAATTATTTCACGAATTAGTCAATTGGGTCTTATTTAATTTCAATTACAACAATTTTGCAATTACGGCCCAATTAGACATTTTTGTATTATTTTAATTCGGAACTTATGCATTTCTTACACTCAGTATCAGTTAACTACTGTAATTTTACCTATTTAAACTTAACTTTATCTTTTCATAATTATTAGATATTTTAATTAATTAATTACCTATTTTTATTGGGTATTTAACATCTAGCCTATTTTTATTTAAATATTAGCTACATTTCAACCCCACCTCTAAACCAAATTAACCAACCCATCAGATCCTAAAATGACCCAGCCCAATCTTAAAATCTACCCGGCCCAAACCCCACTCAATCTGAGCCGTTGATCACGTGAGATCAACGACCCAAATATGTTCTTTCCATAATTAATCTTATGACCTACCCCCTCCCCCCCAGACCCTCATTCTTCACGACTCACTCTCTCTCTATCTCTCTATCTCTCTCTGTGACTCTCTAGTTCTCTCTAGAAGTCTCACTGACTTCTCCTTCTCCGATGAGTTCCATCCACCCTCTCCGGTTGGTTTCTCACCGGAAACCTTGGATCTTCATTATCTCATGGTCATCCACACCCCTTGTACCGGTCCAGTGATACTTTGGGACTTTCAGGCGAACCTGGAGCGGTCCAACTCATCTCCCATGGTCCCGCGCCACCTTTCCGGCCTCCCCGATCGTCTGAGTAAGATTCACAGCCATTCCGGCCTAAGCCGGTGCCATCTATGAGGTTTTGCCTCTCCTTTGGGTTCCACAAAACCCTAACCTTCTGTATTTTGACCTTTTCTTTAAGATTTATTATAGATCTACAGTATTATGAAACTTTTCTATATTTTTCTCTGGAAAATTCCATTTTTTAACGATTTCGAAGTCTAGGGTTTCCTAACCCTGTTTTTAAAGAAATTCTTCTTTTGATTTTTAGCAATCTCTACCATGTTTGAGCGATTTTTCTCATGCTTGTCATGTTGTCTGAACTACTATGCTAAAAAAAATCTAATTTTCTAGGCCGTCTTTTATTTGCATGACTATGTGTATTCGTTTCCTATGAAACTATCTGTGCGTTCTTTGTGATTCTCGCTTTTATTCGTTGCTATCTCCTGCTAATTCTCTAAATGGTTGCTTATGGATTCTCTGATTTTGTTCAATACTTGTTGTTTAAACGTCTAGTAAGTCTGACTATTTGCTCTATCGATTGTTCACATAGTGATTTATACTGATTTTTGGGTAAACTCCTTAGACCTGTGATGTCTTCCCTAAATAGTGACTTTGTGTATTTTCCTTGTAATTCCGTACTAGTTTTTGAATTGTTTCCTTGTTTGTGTGATACTGTCGTTAAGCCCTTTGATTTATAATTCCATTCTTGATTCATGTGACTAATTTCTATAACTAGATTGTACCATGCCCTATTTATGGACACGAATATGCTACTGATTTGTTTGACATATACCCTCCCCAGTTATTGTGCTATGTACCTAGACTTAACTACTTGCTATATGCTTTACTGCTCCTGCTATGGTAAATGGTCAGTTTACACCTTGATTCTTTTCCTTATATAGTCCTAATTGTGCCGTTTGAATTGTGACTCCCTAATTAAAGGGAGTCCATGCCTTTGATTGATTATGAATGAATATTACTTCTATAATTACGTTAAACTATTATTCCTTACCATATGTTACTACTCGTTTTCAAAACTATATATACCTTGCCTTCTCTCTTTGCATAGGACACACTGAGATATTTAGAACATTGATATCAAAACACACATTTTACATTGCATGTCACTAAAGCATACTCAAACTCAGAACATTAACATTGTTCTGAATCCTCTTTGTTTCTATACACACCCATTCTTGTTCTTTACATTGGTTATTGACTACTCAGTCGGCTAAAAGCCAAGACTGAGTAATCCTTGTTGCTCTCACTTGCTTCTGTGCACTACTATCTTGGTGTTGTTTTGTTGTTCTGCATACCATTGTTTGCTGCACGATCTCCTTGCATTTTGTTGTGCTATATCCCTTGACTGGTATGTCCCTAATTTAAGTTTACAGTACCCCAACACAATATGTTTCAGTTCCTTCTAATATACTTGTTATTCCTTTTGTACTTCTACTTATGGTTCTATTGTAAACCATGCAACTAGCATGTCCCTGTTATTTTCCTTTTCACTTTAGTCTAGTATGCTTCCTGCTCCCCTTGTGAGATTCACTATGACTCTGCTTGACTCCTATACTTGTTCCTGTCCTATGATTACTGTTTCTTGTCTCAGCATCCCCAGTATTTCCTTATGTGTTTGCATCATTTATCTGACTTTCAATACTATAAGCATGCACCCTGATGTCTAAGTGTTACATGATACTAATCCTAATCCACAATATGTGATGCCTTGTGATAACTATGTTATAATTAGTTGAAAACCTGCAACTCTATTCTATTGCTGTCATAAGAATTATTTATTCCTAACTCCCTTTCCCTGTTTGTGTTTGCTTGGCTCCTTTGTAAACCGTTTTATATAAAACTCTTACATTGTCCTCTGAAGTTCTATTTCAAAAATGTTACTTCAAACTACTTTCAAACTCAACTCTTTTAAATTACAAGCACATCTCACTGCTCTTAGACTTTGGGTTCAGCCCTCTTCGTGTGAGCACTGCCTTGGGGACCCCTGAGTACCCATTGAACTCTGACACACAAGGTTGGAATTCCACACTACACCTACTCATTCTTGGCTAGGGAATCTGGGTGTGAGCACTGCCTGGGATCCCCTGAGATCCTTAGGAACTCTGACACACCTGGGTTATAAGAGGTCTTGGCATATGGCATGTTGGATCTGGTACTTGGGCCTACTGTTAGGCTCTCTATAGTGTAACTTCTTAATTTTCTTATTCCTTTGTCTAATTTATGCAACAATGGTCTGTAATAATTTGTAAACGAATAATTGGGGCTGGATAGTGGATATGGGAGATGGTTATGCATGTTTAGTATAGTAACGGGTAGAAATCATGACTATAGGATTTATTTCCCTATGTGTGCAATAGTATCCTGTTTAGGACATGCATATCATGCAATAGAAATCATGTTTAGGTTCTTTATTTCAGCATGTCTATTATGTTCCTATCATTTTATAAGCCCTGTTCACAGCTAATAACTACAAAAAAAGATATAATGTACGACCACTGCATTTCCATAAGCATTACATTTATAAACCATGTCTTTAGGTATCCTTGTGTGCATTAGATATCATGTTCTTTAGGACCTTACCTTTCAGCATGTTTGTGTCAAGTTTTGTTGAACACCTAGTAAGCCTGTATCTAATCTGATAATCTCGTTAAAATGTGGTCATTTGGTTGAAACAATCTGAAAATATATAGCATCACCTCTCTTAAAATTGGAATTGAAGTCTGCATGCTCACTTTTAAACAAATAGGCAATGTATACGAATGCCTAGGCAAACCTTAGGCCTAATACATTATTAAAACCAAAACCTAATCGTGTTTCACTTAGCTGGTATTAGGACCAATCAGTCCCTTGTTTTGAAATTCATAAACTCTGATGCTTTCCATTCCTGTTTTATCTCTTTCTAAAATTCACCCTATTTTCTAAAAAATTCCTACCCCACTGCTTTTCAAATACTAATGCTGGAAATCATGCATTCATTTCCTCTTTAATTAAGTTATTGGATTGCTGCTCTGTGTGTTACTGGATTTCAGAATCAGTTCACTCTTTTCAAAAAGTCATTCGGTTTGAACCCTTGCCCTATTTTCTGAAACAGTTTACTCATGCTCCTTTTATTAAAGTTTTACTAAACTACTGATTTCTACTCCGCTCTGAACCGCTGGATCTTTTAAAAGTTACTGGCCCTTTGTGAATCACTCTTTCATTTTTACTTTACTAATTTTCTGAAGTTCTTCATCTGCGTTTACTAAAAACTTCATCTAAAATGCTGTGCACTTTTAAATCCTGCTACTATCTTTGAATTACTGGACCTTTTAAATTCAATCACTCTTCTTTAAGCTACTCTGTTTTAATCGAATTTCCTGCTTTATTACTAAGTTTCCAAGGAATCAGTTACTTACCAAAACTGCTGAAACCTACTAATTTTTCAACTCAAAAACTCCTGTTTTAAATCATGTCTTTAAGACTTTAGCTGTGCTTGAGACTTGCTACTTACATGCTTACTCTTGGAAGGATTTGTGAGCCTTTATTTGCCTTACGTGTTCCCTTACATGTAGTCCTACTTGTTATGTATGTCACTTAGCATTTTGTCCTTTAAACATAAGGGTTCAGCCTAGTACTCACCGCATAGGGATAGTAGTCCTAAGTACCCTCCAGGACTTATAGGATGGGACATGTAATAGCACACGATAAGCATTCATGACCAACACACGCGTTTTAAATAACCTTTACGGGGTTGGAAGGGTAGAATACGGAGACCGGTGCGCTAATACCACGTGTAGCCCCTCTTCGAGGCGTGACATACCGGGTATTGCATTGATGTGATCCGTATTACTTTAAACCTAGGACAATTTCTTTTCAAATGTTTATTCTAATGTTTTCCCAAAACCTTTAAAGATATTCACACCTGTTCGAAATCCCCTCTTATGTAAACCTTGCTTGCTACTTGTTCATCGTCCAAATTCACAAAAATTCTTGGCTGGGACCCACAATTGTGGATCTTGAGGGGTGCCTAAAACCTTCCCCTTGCGATAATTTCAAGCCCTTACCCAATCTATTGTAATGCAAACTAGTTCATGAGTTATTTACTCTAGGTGCCCTAACGCACCATAAAAATCGTTAGGTGGCGACTCTTCCTTAAACCTTTCCTTTAAGGAGTTGTCCAAAAATGTCATAAACCCGATCTCTCCGTACCTGACCCGTGCGATAGAAAAAGGGGGCACGACAGTTATTAGTAGTTGTAGAAAGATCTCGTAGAGCTTATGACTTGTATTACCGGTTTTGGGAAAATTTGTAAATTCTGTTAAGATTATATATCGAGATTGTTAGTTTCCCTTTTATTATTATTGTTATTCAGTAACTGTTAGGCTTACCTAGTCCCTAAGACTAGGTGCCATCACGATACCCAACAGAGGGAAATTTTGGTCGTGAAAAGTTGGTAACAAAGCTCTAGGTTCATAGGTGCTACGAGTCATAAGCGAGTTTAGTAGAGTCTTGCAGATTAGTATGGAGACGTCTGTACTTATCTTCGAGAGGCTACGAAACTATTAAGACCATTTCACTTCCTTCATTCCAATCGTGCGAGTTCATTGATATTGAAGTTTGAATTTATCGTTCCATTCTCTCACCGATGGTGAGGACACGAGCTGCGGTTCCTGATGATGTTACCCCGAAGTAAATGTCGCAGGGGTCAGAAGCAGAGATCGACGAAGAGCATTGTCATTCCCCAAAACCGAGGGACACGACCGGCGCTCGATCGGGTAGCCCCAGTCAAGCGGTCATGGATTCCCTTTTCCATCCCACGTATTACCCCGTGATTCCAATGTACATTATTCAATTATAATTTAAACACATTTTTACAACATGGGATTAAATTCTAGATTTCTGTCATTACCCACATGTGGTACAATACTTAGAAAATACACATAACATACAGGTTTACTTTACGTGGTCTACAAGTTATACTGCCCAAAATACATATGTACATAACCCACATTTCCTGTCTACGGAGCCTCTAAGAGTACAAAGGAGTTATATAATACTTGCCGGTAACAAGGCTCTGGCTATACCTTACACAAATACCAAAATGAAAATCCGGAAGAAGAGGTGGCATGAACCACACAGGGCCCCGAGAGGAAAGGGGCTCACCAAAACAGCTGATGGGACGTAGAGGAGGCACTACTGTTAGTGGGCTGGGTACCTGCTATAGAACCACCTACAATCATCACAACAATGTAGCGCCCCCGGCAAAAGGGACGTCAGTACATTTGAATTGTACTGGTATGTATGAGCAAACTTTACTCTAAGTAAACTCAAAAATGCACAGGCAAGAGACAGACAGAGAGTCACACAATCTTTGCACAAAGTTATAGAAAGAAACACAATGGAAGTTCCACAATTCTCATTTCATCACAATCACAATCACAATTCCACCCTTATCCCTTCTCAACATTCCACCCTTATTTCTTCTGTTGCGGCGTGCAACCCGATCCCACTTGACAATCACAATATGTTTCTGTTGCGGCGTGCAACCCGATCCCACCGGACAATCACATCTCACCCTTATCACTTCTCACACATCACCCTTATCCCTCCTGTTGCGGAACGCAACCTGATCCCACCAGACAATCATATCTCATATCAACAATGACAGTTCACAATTCAATCACAGAAAATTTCAGCAATAGGAATATAGCTTCTTTACAACCCACAATACGTATAAAAAAAATCGTGCCACAATAAACCTTACCAAACAGTGAATCATATACGATATTGCCACAGCCGTTTAGTTCAATTACATCACACCACAACTCCTTTTCGTTACTTGTTACACAGCCTTTAGCATATACATTCATACTCTTAGATTTATTAACCTACTAGCATCATTTCACATAGCATGGTAGTGTGGTGATAAACTAAAGACAGACAAGGAATACACTTCACGCTTCAACACAATTTGAACGACCATTTGCACATATTCACACCAATACAGGTACCGTATGCTCGGACACCACAAAGCGGTTTTACAAAGATTAAAGTTAGCCATACATACCTGGAGTCGAGTTTCCCTTTTTAATTTCTATCACAATTCACCGGATCGTCGGGCACCGTCAATCTATTCCACAATGTGACCTATTTCACTTAGGATTAGGAACCTCTAATTCAATTAAGCATTTCATCAAACACTATGCGATCCCTTAGGTTACTAACCCCCTTTTTGTGCATAATTACCCAAGTTCGTTTCCCCCATTACTAGGTTACGGAGTTACATTCACATGCATGCAAGGTTTCATCTTTCATTTTTCAAAACCAACCCATGAGTGCTTTATTCCCATCCAAAATATGAGAAATTGGGAGAATTAGAGTAAAGGCTTACCTTTGAGCGAAGAAGATGACTGATTACTCGATAATATCCGGGCTTGAGTGATTTTGGAAAATCAATTGAAGTGATATTGGAAACTTCTCTCTCAAGAACTCTCTTTTTCTTCTCTCTATCTAGTTTATAATCCAGTTAAAATGAAAGGGGGTAGGGGTTAAATGAAGCTGGGGTCAGGTATAAAAGTTTGGATAATTAAAAGCCCGTTTCAAATATGCGGTCAGGAATGCGATTGCATTCCTGACATGCGGTCCGCAGAGCTGACCGCAGAATGGCCCCAGGTGGGCCAAAATTTGGAAACAATCTACCCAGGTATGCGACCACTATGCAGTCCGCATACTCGTTATGCGATCGCATAGTGCGTCGCATAACACCCCTCCCCAAAAATCAAACGCAATAATGCGACAGCTATGCGGTCGGCAGAACCGAAATGCGGTCGCAGATTGGACCGCAAAGTTGTCCTTCAGTTGGGCAGTGATTCCTTAACTCCCGGGGTACTTTTTGTTCAAATTAGGTCCGTTTTAGGAATTTCCACATAAAAAACAACTCGGGGACTCGTTCAGGCATTATTTTAAGCAAGAAATTTTACGGGTCTTTACATCCTCCCCCCCTTAAAATCATTCGTCCTCGAATGAGGATTTGGAAATCAATTAGTTTGAAAGCATGATATGAAATTTCCATATTTTTTTATAAACTCCGATTATGTCAGAAATTTTTTGCGAGAGTTTTCTTTGTAATTAGGCCTGTCTACCTGTCTGAGAGCCCCAGAAACATATTTTCAAGCAATGTTACACAATTTTAACCATTCAATATCTCACACACCAAGTTGTTACCTCAACAATTTACAAGTATTTGGTCACTTTATCAACTACACATAACTCATTCTCCTTACCTCACAATTGCACATGATTCAATCAGTGTGACATATTTGCACATAACTTTGGGCCATTTCAGTGCGCCCCATACAGTTCAATCACCTCAATAGATCATAGACAATTCAATTAACCATTACCAATCTACACTACCATTAATCACTTAGCACATTTGTTTCACAAATCTTTTATTTGCTTTAAAGGGTTGCACACCACCCATTTAATAACCTCATATACAGTTTTAGCACGCATTGGAAAGTTACAACAACAAGGCAATTAAGGAAAATGGGGTGTCTTTGCACGAATCGGAATACAACATCAAATTGCCTTGGGACAATAATTCGCACGATCACAACTAGACTTGTTCAAACATATGGGGATGTTTTTCTCTCATTTCTTTCTCTGCTTCCCACGTAGCTTCCTCGACTCGTTGACTTTGCCACAACACTTTAACAGAAGCAATCTCTTTGTTTCTCAATTTACGGACTTGCCTATCAAGAATAGCAACCGGAGCCTCTTCGTATGATAACTCTTCATTAACCTCAATAGTCCCAATTGGCACGATGGCGGATGGATCTCCAACCACTTTCTTCAACATAGACACATGGAACACTGGGTGCACTAATGGCATTTCATGGGGCAATTCCAGCCTATAAGCCACCCGTCCTATCATTTGAGCGATCCGATATGACCCGATGTACCTAGGGCTCAACTTCCCTTTCTTCCCAAACCGCATCACTCCCTTCATGGGAGACACCCTCAAGAACACCCAATCATCTACCTGGAACTCCACTTCTCTTCGACGAACGTCCGCATAGGATTTCTGACGACTCTGAGCGGTTTTCATCCTCTCCTGAATGACTCTAACTTTTTCCATAGCTTGGTGCACAAGATCTAGCCCTAACAATTCTGCCTCACCAGTTTCAAACCATCCAATCGGAGATCTACACCTTCTTCCGTACAATGCCTCAAATGGGGCCATATGAATACTAGCATGGAAGCTGTTATTATAAGCAAACTCTACAAGCGGCAAATGATCATCCCAATTACCCTTGAAGTCTAATACACAAGCCCACAACATATCCTCAAGCGTCTGAATAGTCCGCTCTGCCTGGCCGTCAGTCCATTGATGGAAAGTCGTGCTGTGATTTACCTGAGTACCCAAACCTTGCTGAAATTTTTGCCAAAAGTTAGCTGTGAAGTGGGCCCCTCGATCTGAGATAATAGAAATTGGAGTGCCATGAAGTCTAACTATCTCCTTGAGTTACAATTGAGCATACTGTTCCGATGTGTCAGTGGACTTGGCTGGCAAAAAGTGGGCTGATTTGGTGAGTCGATCCACTATCACCCAAATTGAGTCGAATCTGCGTTGAGTGCAAGGTAACCCTACCACGAAATCCATATTGATCATCTCCCATTTCCACGTCGGTATTTCCATAAGTTGAGTTAATCCACCGGGCCGCTGATGCTTGGCCTTCACCTGCTGGCAATTCGGACATCTAGACACAAAGTCCGCCACACCCCTCTTCATACCGCTCCACCAATAAATTTCCCGGAGATCATGATACATCTTCGTAGAACCTGGCTGCACAGAATACCTGGAGCTATGAGCCTCCGCCATTACCCTCTCCCGAAGATTATCTACATCTGGAATGCATAGCCTACCTTGACATCGCAACACTCCATCATTGCTGCCGAGTGAAAATGCCGAAATCTTGTTACTCAGAACTGCCTCCTTCAACTGTGCCAATGCTGGATCAATAAACTGCTTTTCTTTGACTTCCGCTACAAGTGATGATTCTGCCCTATTATGCACCATAACCTCCCCTTCGCCTGAGGTCGAAAGACAAACCCGCAAACTGGCCAATTGATAGACCTCCCGAGCCAAGGGCCTCTGATCCGCTTCCAAATGAGCCAAACTACCCATAGACTTCCGACTGAGAGCGTCGGCCACCACATTCGCCTTTCCTGGATGGTACAAGATGTTCATATCATAATCCTTAAGAAATTCTAACCACCTCCGCTGCCTTTGATTCAGTTCCTTCTGCTTGAATAAATACTGAAGACTCTTGTGGTCTGAGAACACATCCACGTGGACTCCATAAAGATAATGCCGCCAAATTTTTAATGCAAACACCACAGCCGCGAGCTCCAAATCATGCGTCGGATAATTCTTCTCGTGATTCTTGAGTTGCCTTGAAGCATACGCTATGACCTTCCCATGTTGCATCAACACACACCCCAAACCAACCCTTGAAGCATCGCAATAAACCACAAATCCCTCTATAACTTCTGGCAAGGTCAATACCGGTACCGAAGTCAATCTTGACTTCAATTCCTGAAATCTTTTCTCACAAACGTCGGACCACTGGAACTTCACCGCTTTCTACGTCAATTTAGTCAATGGGGAGGCGAGGGTAGAGAATCCCTCCACAAACCTCCGATAATACCCAGCTAGACCAAAGAAACTGCGAATCTCTGTCGGGGCCGTTGGTCTAGCCAATCTTTCACTGTTGCGATCTTCTGGGGATCAACCTGAATCCCTTCTCTGGAAACAACATGACCCAGAAATGTGACTGCAGGACTGGTGATGATGAAGAGTCTGCAGGACTGCCCTGAGGTGATTATCATGATCTTCCCGACTCCGCGAGTAGACAAGGATGTCATCAATAAAAACAATCACGAAGGAGTCTAGAAATGGCTTGAAAACCCGATTCATAAGATCCATGAAAGCTGCTGGAGCATTGGTCAGCCCAAAGGACATTACCAAAAATTCAAAATGACCATAACGAGTCCTGAAGGCGATCTTAGGAATATTCTGCTCTCTGATATTCAACTGATGATACCCAGACCGTAAATCAATTTTGGAGAAGAACCTCGCACCTTGCAATTGATCAAACAAATCATCTATTCGAGGCAATGGATACTTTTTTTTGATAGTGACTTTGTTGAGCTGTCGATAATCGATACACATTCGAAGCGACCCATCCTTCTTTCTAACGAAAAGAACCGGAGCGCCCCACGGCAACACACTCGGCCGAATGAACCCTTTTTCTAATAAATCCTTCAACTGCTCATTTAACTCCCTCAACTCTGCTGGCGCCATTCTGTATGGTGGAATAGATATTGGCTGCGTATCTGGTCATACATCAATCCCAAAATCAATCTCCGTATCTGGCGGAATCCCTGGAAGCTCGTCCGAAAACACTTCAAGAAACTCATTCACGACTGGCACAGACTCGGGGGCCGACATTTCTGAAGCGGTGTCCGTGACCCCGACCAAATGATAGATACATCCCTTCTTAATAATCTTCGAAGCCTTAAGGTAGGAAATAAACCTACCCTTCAGCACCACACCATTCCCCTTCCACTCAATAACCGGCTCATTAGGAAACTCGAGTCTCATGACTCTCGTTCGGCAGTCGAGTTTAGCAAAGCACGAATAAAGCCAGTCCATTCCCATAATAATATCAAAATCTACCATCCCAAGCTCAATAAGATCGGCTGTGGTAACACGACCACATACCGTGACAACACAATTCATATAGACTCGCGCTGCTGAAATAGAATCACCAACCGGAGTCGATACAGAGAACGACTCATGAACCTGTTCAGGTTCTATCCCAAAACATGAAGCAATAAAAGGGATAACATAAGACAAGGAGCCCTCCCCCGCTGAAGATGACCCCTCACCCCACACCTGTAACATATCGGGCGATCCAAATAACAAGCCTCAGTATGGAACCCTCCGCACTTAGGGCACAGAGCCCTCCGCTGCTGATGGAACCTTCCTCCGGGACGACCTGACTGATGGGGTCTCCTGTTGTCGAATCCTGGTCTCTAATGACTATTCGGCTGATAACGGTGCACGGATGGCGGTGCACTGGCTGAGGACTGTGCATAAGACTCGGATGGCCCTGATGGCCCCCTTCCATGAACTGGTCTCCCCCCTGCAACTGCGCTCCCTGAGTGACCCACTGACCGGGCTCTGCTGGTACTCTCCTTGTCTGCCCGTATCTTCAACTTTCTAGCCTCCGTGGCCTAGGCGAACCCCACGATCTTCACTCCCAGGGTACTTTTTGTTCAAATTAGGTCCGTTTTAGGAATTTCCACAGTAAAAACAACTCGGGGACTCGTTCGGGCATTATTTTAAGCAAGAAATTTTACGGGTCTTTACAAGCATGTGCCGCAGTTGAGATGCCTACCAGAGCTCCCGTTGAGGAGTCTCCAGGAGTTCTAGATGGGGAACAGGTACTGGAGGTGCCTGTTGCTACCCCCGACTTTTGGAAGCCTGAGCGCAATTTTAAGTATAATTGGTACACTGGCTCAGACGGGGGTGATTCTAGTGCACCAACTACCCACAGATCAGGGGAGGAGTTCATACTCCCACCGTCTACACTCTAGAGTAGCGAGATCATATTGTACAGGTACCAGTTGTCATGACAGCACAACATGTGGTTTCAGTTCAGCCGAGGTTAGGGTAGCAGCATTGGAGGAAGAATACCTTGGACTTGAGAGGTACTGGAAGTACCACCCTCCTATCTTTCAGTGGGTGGGCGTCAGATGGTGCCCAGGGTTTCCTGGAGGAGTGTCACTATATTCTTCGTACTTCGGGTATTGTGGAGACGAGCGGGATTGCTTCTGTCACGTCTCAGGTTCAGAGTAGTGGGTTGATCAGTGGTGGCGGCATATGAGTTGGGGTAACCGGTCCGAGTTAGCCTCACTAGCATGGATTCAGTTTTCTAAAATGTTTTGAGGGAGGTTTCACCTCAGTTCCTTCAAGATGTACGACGCGCGGAGTTTGAGCAGTTGCGTTAGGGCGCTATGTCACTATTGGAGTATGCTGTTAGATTTAGTGAGTTGGACAGATATATACCTCACTTGGTTGCTTCAGTTAGGAGATTAGTACGTAGAGTCATTGAGAGATTCAGACATGATATTCGGTTCAGCGGGACTCGAGAGTTAGAGTAGGATGCCTCGTTTCAGCAGGTAGTAGGGATCACTCGCTGGTTATAGAGCATGTGGGGCTGGGAGTGAGAGGTCAGCCGAGATCAGGATAGAGAGTCTTGAGAGGTGAGGAGGCCTCGTGGACCGAAGTAATTTACTGGTCCTTATTATGGAGGCAAGGTACGACATGGTAGAGAATTTTGGGTCAACCAGTTCAGTTTTCATTACCAGCTTCGCATGGGGTTTTTCAGGTACTCATGGGTCTCAGAGGATTCGTATTGTATGTTTTCCACAGCCACATCGGCAGAGAGGTTGTTTTGAGCATGGGGATGTTATCCACATGGTGAGAGATTGTTCCAGGGTTCAGGAAGGTGTGTCATAGCAGGGCATTGAGGTGAATGAAGGGCACCCAAGAGGGGGAGGCCCGACCCGTTGATGTGTTTCATATAGTAGGCTAGAGGCCGTTGTGCCAGGTATTATCACACATGTATGTTTTGATGTGTTACAGAGGGTCACCAATTGTATTTCATTATAGTTTTGTTAGTCGGGACGAGTTCCCTTAACTGTTGTTTCATTTATGAGTGAGTTTCATGTTTTGCACTCTATTTTCGTGTCTGCTCCTATTGGGAGATCCTATGAGTAGTAGAACGTGTCTATCATTGTTTTATTCATCCTTGATAGTGATGAAACTGGAAGTGAATCATTGTTGTTCTTCGTGGTAAGCTTTGTGTGATTTTCCTAAGTATTTTGCTTTCGAGCTGTGATTTGATACTCCATCGAGGTATGAGTTCAGTTAGCATTATGATTTTATCAGCTGAGATGAATTAGTGGAGGAATTTCAATTAGTATGATAAATTTTCGGTATGTGATTCAGAGTTGAAGGCGAGGTCCTCGTGATATTTGTGATTCGACATGTTTGGACCGGGCTGAGTACCGCGGTGGAAATTTTATCAAGATGGAATCCTTGTGATTTATCCATATGCTTTTCTTTTTCCTTGTTACATTGCTTTTGGTAAGTCAGTATTAATAGATATTTGTGCCTATGGGCTTGTTTGATAGTTCCTTCATATGTTTCTCTTTTCATATTCAGCCATTCTCGTTATATGTTCCATTAGTTTTAGCTTGCAGGATGTGTGCCCGGTGGTGTTAGTTTTGGTTCGGTGCTTCGGGTGTCTAATAATGAGGTCTTCGTGTTTATCACATCATTATCAGTATCATGGAGCTGGGGAACAAAGTTCTTTTAGATGTGGGGATAATTGCCAATGTTGAGTTGATTTCGGGCAGCTATTGTGATCAAAAGTGTTATTTGAGCATATGTGTGATGTGCTATATCGTGTGGTCGTGCCTTATGGGTATAGTCATGAGTTAGTGCAGCTGGTTGAGGCTAATGCCGGATATGGATTTAGAATCGGGTCTTTTTGGAGATGAGTAGAAGGTGAGAAATTAAGGTATGAGGTTTATCGGTGGTTATGGGAAGGCTATATTGCAGTTGTGATTGTGTTATCAGGCTTATGTAGGTTGGGTTGATGTGGGATCACCCACGGAGGTGTGTTGGAAGTATTCATTCAATGATTGAATGAGTTCAAGATGAATCTTGGAACGTTCGAGGACGAACGTTGGTTTTAAGAGAGGCAAAATGTAACAACCTGACCGGTCGTTTTGAGAATTTAAATTCCGTTCAGTGGCGTAAGGTCATGAACAACTTCACATTGGTTGTACCGACCTGCGTGCGTGGTTGGGTTCAGTTACCGTATAATCCGGAGTCAAATTGGGAGGAAAATTTCAATTTTTGAAGATTAAGTGATGCAAGTTGACCAGAGTTTTGACTTTTGAGTAAACGACCTCGGAATGAGTTTTGGTTAATGAAAACAACTTTGTATGATGATTTCGGACTTAGGCGCGTGTCCGAAATTGGTTTTGGAGGTCCGTAGAGTGATTTGAGGTAATTTGGCGAAAGTTAGAATTTCGGCGATTCCGGCCGATAGGTGAAATTTTAACATCGGGCTCGGAATGGAATTCCGAGAATGGCTGTAGGTCCGTTGTGTTATTTATGATTTTTCTGCAAAACTTCATGTCATTCCGGGTTGAATTGATAGGTTTCGACGCGAGTTTTGGAATTTGAAGTCTTAAAAATTTTTAAGTTTGATTTTTGGGTTGATTCGTTGTTTTAGTGTTATTTTATGTGTTTTGAAACCTCGAGCGAGTCTGTGTTAGGTTATATGACTTGTGTGTGTGGTTGGACGGGGTTCCGGGGGCCTCGGGCGTGTTTCGGATAGGCTTCGGGCCAATTTTCCTCATTTTTCCACTACTTATTACTGTCTTATGATTTCCTTCTATGCGATCGCAGGGAGGTAGTCGCTGTGAACACGTGATTTTTCACCCACAATATACCCCTACAAAAACTCAATAAAATAAATTAATTTGACAAATTTTGTTGAATTTTAGTATTAACTGTGAATTGTTTTGTATTTGCATATTTATAATTCATCTTTTAAAAAATTATTAAATTGCATAATCAGGCGCATTACTATCATCGAGGAATTATAAATTTATTATTCGTGATTAATTGAATTAAACGAAAAACGGATAATGATTATTAGGTGTAATGTAGTTTTAACAACTAATTGCTAAAATTAGTCGTTTTTTCGAACCAATTGTGAAAAATTGATTTTAATATATATGAATGTCAAACTAATTGTTTTACCCTTAATTAATTTACTATTTAATCTATAATTAGACTAAGTTAGAATTAATTAATACAAATTTGTGGGGGTGTTGGGTTAATTTAAATTAATTAAGTGGTCTAGACTAGCTCAAGAAAATTAATTTGGACCTGGGCTAAAAAACACCCAAGCCCAAACCTATCTCTACAATACCCCATTTACCCAGGCCAAAAACTACCCGGTCCAGCCCCCGTTACACCCAAAACGACCCCGTTTGCCCAAGTGAAATCCCAGCCGTTGATCTATTTTGATCAAATGGCTGGGAACTCCCCACCCCTAGGTATATAACTGTTCCAAAGCACCCCCTACCCTAGTCACTTAGAAGTCTAACCCCCACTCTTCATCTCTCTCCCTTTTCTCTCTAAGAGACCGGCCAGCCACTGCCGTCTCTCCGCCGTCCTCCGCCTTAACTCCGCCAGCCGGAAATCGCCTCCAGCGGCGGAGCACCACTAACCAACCCCAAAATTATACCAAATAATCCCCGTGTCCTCCTTAACCCCGTCCCGTCGTTGTTTTCCCTAAACAACCGTCTTATTGCGAGAAATTCTGGATCTAGGAAATTGTCGAAACCCTAAAGCTTGTTGAAGATGATCCCAAGCGACTCTGTGAATCAAACTCACATGAGTCGATGGCTCTTGATAAGAGCCGCCGATTCATGCAAGTAAGAGTCACTTTTGGAGGTCGCCGGAGTCCGGCCAAATTCCGGCAAGTCACCGAAAATTGTCCAAATCCTCAAATTGGTATCCCTATCCCCTTCCTGTTTCTTCTTTCTTTTTACTCATTAAATGTCACGACCCGAAATCCCACCTTCGGGCCATGACTGCGTCTAACGTTGAACCCGCTAGACAAGCCAACGTTTGAACTAAACAAACTCATTAACAACTAAAATGAACAAGATAACTAAGACAACGGTGGTCAACAATATGAAAGTTAACTAAGTTCAAAATAATATAGCAAGCTTCGAAATAAAACCCATAAATATAACCCAGAACTGGTGTCACATACTCACGAACTGTCTATGAGATTACTAAATACGATGGTCTGAAAATAAGTACATATGACTGTCTTTGAAACTATAAAATAAGACAGAACTTAAAGAGAATGGTAGGAGGTGACGCCAAGGCCCACGAATGTCTGCGGGTCTACCTCGATGTCTCCTGAATGAACTGATGGAATGCTTCCTCCGTCAGTGTCCACCGGGTTCGGCTGCATAGTCTGCACAACATAAAGAAGTGCAGGTGTCGCATCAGTACAATCGACCCCATGTACTGAGTAAGTGTCGAGCCTAACCTCGGCGAAGTAGTGACGAGGTTAGGACCAACAACAATATACATACCTGTGCAATTCTATATAATAACAGGAAAATATCGACGGAAATAAACAAGTAAAAACAGATACGGGGAGAACATGTTGGGGATAAAAGGGGTAACAAAATACTAGCACAGTAGAACATGGTAATAACTGAAATGTAAAAGTAAAAGCAGAAATTTAACGTCTCAGAAAAGATAATGGACAACAAAAGGCACGGCATGTCCCCTCGTGCATAATCTCATAATCACTCGACACAGAATGTCCCCTCGTGCATAAATAGGAAAATCACTCCGCACAGAATGTCCCCTCGTGCGATAAATAATAAACACTCGGCACAAAATGTCCCCTCGTGCAATAAATAATAAACAATCGGCACGGCATGTCCCCTCGTGCGATAAATAATAAACGCTCGGCACATAATGTCCCCTCGTGCAATAAATAATAAACAATCGGCAGGACATGTCCCCTCGTGCGATAAATAATATAAAAACAACAATATAATGTGAAAACTAACAATAAAAATTCTCAAGTGCAAAAAAATACTCAATAAAATTCTATCTTCCCGGCAAGGGACTCAGCTATAACCAAACCCGCTCAGAAATATAATTTCAACAGTAAAAGCCTCAACTGAATAAATATTTCGATAACTTCCCACGTCATGGAACAACACCAATATATCACTTCTAAATCACCAATTACTCATAGTGCAGAGAATATTGAGAACACGGCATGATTCATCACAATTGACCCACAGGCATGCTTGACCACAACATATCGGTACTCGTCACCACACCTATACGTTGGACATGAATTACACATAGCAATTAAGACTCTATACCTATTCCCTCAAGCTAAGGTTAGGCCAAACACTTACCTCAGCTCCAAAAATGCAAGTCAAGCCTCAATCACAGCCTTGCCTCTCGAATCCAACTCTGAAACGATAATATCTAGACATAATTGACTTATTAACATCAATAATTACTTAATAAACCAATTCCACAGCCTAATTATGCATTTCCTATCATTCTTCCAAAAATACCAAAATCCGACCTCGGGACCGCTTGGTCCAAACTCGAGGTTCGGACCAAAACCCGATCACCCATTCCCCCACGAGCCCAAATATATAGTTTTTTTGAAACCCGACCCCAAAATGAGGTTGAATTTCCCAAAATTCCAAAAACCCTAACTCTACCCAAAACCCCTAATTTCTACTTTGATTTCATGATTTTAGGCCTAGATTCTAGGGTGAAATCTTGTAAAAAGAAGTTAAGGAGTAAAGAAAATGAGTTAGAAATCACTTACTAATGTTTTCGAGAAGAAAGAGTGTTTGGAAAATCGCCTCTTATGTTTTTTGGGCTTTTAAAAATGAAAATAACTGAGATTACCGTCTATTTATACCCCTCTCAGGTCCCCCACCGCGGTCAGCGAAAAATGGACCTCGGTCGCGCTAGCAAAGGCCAAGAAAGGCTGAAGAAAACAAAGAAACATGACTGCAATGACATGCGTTAGTATTTGGACCATAACTTTCTCTAAAGATGTCCAAATTATGATTTCGTTATTTTACTAGAAACTAGACACGAAGGGCTACAACTTTTGTTTTTGAATCATCTCAAAATTTCTTGTGGATTAAAAGATATAAGCCTCCGAAGTCGGACTGGTGACTCAGCCCCTCCACCGCGGACCGCGAAAACACGACCGCGGCCGCGAAACCCCCACACCCCGCCCCTCCCCCACCGCGGTCAGAGAAAAAAGGACCGCGGACTGCGGTGGTGGGTTCAGAGAATCGACCCCTCTGACCTGCAACAACTATATTTTAGCCTAAGGACATCCCGGGACCTACCCGGAACCCACCAAAATAATATCAAAAACAATGAATTAAACCGAGCGTTCCAACAAGTCCCAAATCATTCCACGGACTTATTCAAGTAATGAAACCACCAAAACAACATCAAAAACAATGAATTAAACTCCAAAATCTATAGAATTTTTCTCAATCTTCATAAACTATCAATTTTTCCATTTTTGATCCGAAACACGACAAACCAAGTCCGTTTTACACCAAAATTTACAGATAGCTCATATAACACATATTAAACCTGTTCCGGGCTCTGGAACCATAATACGGGCCCGGTAACACAAGTTTCACATAAAAAGTCAATTTCAAAAGTCTTTATTATTTTCAGAAAACAATTTTCTTTAAAAATTTATTTCTCGGATTTGGGACCTCGGAATTCAATTCCGGGCATACGCCGAAGTCCCATATTTTCCTACGGACCCTCCAGGACCGTCAAATCATGAGTCCGGGTCCGTTTACCAAAAATGTTGACCAAAGTCAACTTTAATCAATTAATTATTATAAATTTCAATTTTTCATCAAGTTTTCACATAAAAGCTTCCCGGCTACATGCCCGGGCTGCGCACGCATATCGATGTAAGATTAACAGAGGCTTTCAGGGCCTCGGAATATAGATTTAGCTAAATCAACATAGAATGACCTTTTGGGTCATCACATTAAAATTATGTACGAGACTATATTTGAACGCCACTGTTTCCCTTGTATGCATGTCACTGTTAGTTTAGGTTTTTGTCTCCTATCACTGCTTCTTTTACTTGTTCTCTAATTAGTTTTAAACCATGTTTAGTTTAATTTGCCTTGTCGATTAATGACTATGGTTATTTGGTAATCATGCCTTTTAGTATATGCTAATTGATTAGTATGAATTAATCAGTACAAGTTAATTAGTTTTTTTTAATGGAGTCACTTTTAGGTTTCAGATTTGCTCACTGTTTCTGCCCATAATGTGACTACTGTTCTGAAAAATTGCTTCCTCTTCTACTTGATTGTATTAATCATTAAGATAGTCAATCAATCGATTAGGTACTTATTAATTGGGTAATTAGGAGATAATTTATCACGACCAAAAACCTATGGGTTGTGATGGCGCCGGACACCACTGTCAGGCAAGCCAACCCCTTAATCAGTTGAAATACCTTCCTGTTTAACAATTTCAAAACCGTTGCCTTTATTGTATTTCATAATCAAATAAATAAATTGTTGTAAATTAAACACGACAGGGAATCCATTTAATTCAATAAAACAAGACTCAACACATCCCCAAAACCCGGTGACACATGAGCAGTTTCTAAGAATTTATACAATTACACAACTCTTGTCCTAGAATAAATGGGACAAATGCAATAAAATACAAATAAAGATATAGAAGGAAGGGGACTCTGTCAACTACGGAACGCCTCCGGATGAATGCAGCCCGAGTAAATGTCCGTCATTTTCCGAACTATGAAGGTACCTGTGCAACAAAATGCACAGAAAGTGTAGCATGAGTACATATACATATATGTACCCAGTGAGTATCCTGTCTAAACTCGAAGAAGCAGTGACGAGAGGTCGACTCGATACTCACTAAGGTCCAACAGTAATAAAGTAAGCAGGATGTAAGGAAAACAGTAGGCAAGTAAAACAAATAATCAAGTACATCAATATCCGAGAACAAATAACAATCTTAAATCAAACAAGTTTGGTATCCGCCGTGGCGTACGGCCCGCTCCCATATGGTACTCACACACATCGCTCCGTCGTGGCGTACGGCCCAATCCCATCTTGTAAATCTTTGCCGTGGCGTACGGCCCGATCCCACCCTGTAGTCTCAATCTCGACCGCGGCGTACGGCCCGATCCTACTTTGTAGTCTTCGCCGTGGCGTACAACCCGATCCCATAATATACTCTCTCATCACTCTGCCGTGGCGTACGGACCGATCCCATAATATAATCAATCATCACTCTGTCATGGCGTACGACCCGATCCCATAATATAATCAATCATCACTCTGCCGTGGCGTACGGCCCGATCCCATAATATAATCAATCATCACTCTGCTATAGCGTACGGCTCGATCCCATCCCGTGATTCTCTTATCACACTTAAATCAAGCCAAGTATCACAACGTTTAAAGACAAAAATACCAATCACACAAGTATACAAGTCATATCTATGCTACAACAGGGAAAAACAATTAACATGTTGTGTCCTAACTACCCGGACGAAGCAGTAATAGCCACTACGTACGGACTCTCGTCACTCGGTGCGTACGTAGCCCCCAAATAAGATCACATAGCAAACAAGGTTACCTAGAGGGACTATTTCCCTCTTACGAGGTTAGAAAGGAGACTCACCTCGACGAAATCACCCCTCGGATCAAGGATCAGATCAAGGATGCGCCCGAATCTCCGAAATCTACTCTCGACGGCTCGCAACTAGCCAAATATAGAACAATCGAATCATTTTAAGTTCAAAGAGGGATAATTAACAAGAAAATCCCTAAATTAGGTGTTCTTGAAGAAACTTGGAATTTCGACCCCGGGCCCACTCGTTTGAATTTCGAAAATTCTTGAAGGATTAAATTACCCGAAGCCTTACTAATTGAATTATACAATTTACTTCAAAAATTCATGCTCAAATCGTTGCAAAAGATCATATTTTCCAAATTCTAGGTTTCTTAGCAAATTCCCACATTTCCCCCCAATTTTCATATCAAATCTATGTAACAAATTTTGTATTTAACTTGAAAATAAGTAGAAATAACTTACCTTTGATGCTTGATGAAATCCCCCTTGAAATGCTCTCCAAAATCATCTAAGACAAATGAAAGAAATGAAGAAAATGGGCCAAATTCGTGTTTAAAGAATCTGCCCATGCTTCACCGGATTGTACCTTGCACTTGTGTTGTACAGGTTGTACATCCTATTAAAATTTTTCTTTGTTGGACACCTTCTTTTAAAACACTCATAACCTCTTGTAGAAATATCCAAATAACAAACGGGTTGAAGATTTAAAAACTAGACTCGAAGATCTTTAATTTGATAGGTTTTACACCATATAAATTGTTATATATCCCGAGATATGAGCTTCTAAGTTCAGCTCCAGGCATCAGAAAATTCTTGCGAAAACTGCTCCACCAGTCTTGTTCAATCAGTCATAACGTTTTGCACAAAACTCCAAATGACAAATGGTTTAATGTTTTGAAAACTAGACTTCAAGATCTACAACTTTTATGTTTTGCAAATTTTCAGATTTCTTATAGATTCTTATATATACACTTCTAAAGTTAGCTTCTCTACGCACAATTTGCTGTCCAAAAATGCACCAGAAAATTTCTGCAATTTTTTTCCCCTTCTTTTCGTCCGAAATTCATTCTGTTATCCTTCCGAAATCCACCCGAGGCCCTCCGGACCTTAACCAATTATACCAACATGTCCCAAAACATGATAAGAACTCGCTCGAGGCCTCAAATCATATCAAACAACGTCGAAATCATGAATCGCTCTCCAATTCAAATCTTTAAGAACTTAGAATTTCAAACTTACACATCCGACGCCGAAACCTATCAAATCACGTCCGATTGACCCCAAATTTTGCACACAAGTCATATTCGACATTACGTACCTGCTCCAGCTTTCGGAACTGGAATCCGACCCCGATATCAAAAAGTCAAACTCTCGGTCAAACTTCTCCAAAACCTTCAAATTTCTATCTTTAGCCAAATGACTTCAAAATGATCTCCGGACATCCGAATTCACTTCCGGTCGCGCTCCCAAATCCAAAATCACCGTACGAAGCTATTCCCAGGCTCGGAATCCCAAACGGACATCAATATCATTGAAATGCAGCCAAACTTAGGAAATTTTTTCAAAAAATGCTGACTTCCACAACATACACCGAAACGCTCCTGGTTTATCCAAATCCCGCTCCAGACATACGCCAAAGTCTGAAATCATCATACAAACCTGCTGGAACCTTCAGATCCTGATTCCGAGGTCGTTTACTCAAAATTCCAGTCTTACTCAATTTCTTCAACTTAAGGCTTCTGAAATGAGAATTTTCCTTTCAATTTAACTCCGAACCTCCTGAATTTTAACTCTGACCATACATACAAGTCACAATACCCGAAATGAAGTTGTTCATGACCCCCAACTGCTGAACGACACGCAGGATCTCAAAACGACCGGTCGGGTTGTTACATTCTCCCCCACTTAAACAGACGCTCGTCCTCGAACGTGCCAAGAACTGCCCCAGAATTATCTGAAATCACTGTTTAACACCTCGTGCACCTGCTCGTGCTACCACAACCTAGTTGAGCACATTAGCTTGATAAAATCTGAAGGTATTCCCTTTTATCCATATAATAAACTCAGACCCCAGTTCCAACACTTGAAATTCTCTGCCATGCTTGTTTCTAATATGTGAACACCGCATCAACTACCACACGAGGCACCAGAACACAACTGTGTATCCTTGCTGAATCAGCACCATACACCGCATAATCCATCATCTGACCACAATGATGCTCCCTGAACCTTAATAGCCAGAATTCTAATACTGACGATACCACCACAACGGAGGACATGTGTAGAAATTCCAAACCAACTGCAGAGTTAACTAAACATTGAAATCCTTCCTTCTGACTAAGATCATCATCTCATTACAACCAATGATGGTGATTGTCCTGTAATATACTTGCATAGTCTTACCACACCGATCCCAGATTTATAGATTTTGTCTCACCCAGTATGAACTGCTCAGACAACCAATCACCCCAAACACGACCATTAGCCTCACACGATGCCACAATTCGAACACGACATATAAGGAAATGACTCCGGAAGGAACTACTCAACTCACGCAACTAATATGAACTTTCCTCAGAAAATTATGAAGTAAAACACAAGAAAATAATTACAGGAGCCTTGCTCAACATCACACTGTTGCGGCGTGCAACCCGATCCAAATAACATACCCGTGGCGGCGTGCCACCCGATCCCATCATAAGGTTTACATAAGGAAATATACACGGAGCTGATTTGCTCACTATTACGAACTACTAAATATCGGTCGCAAGCACACTAAGTGCAGATCACCATTATGGGGAGACTGATAGAGCCATATGCTACAAAACTCAAGCACCACTGAGGTGTGATATATAAACTTGATCTCAAGAGCCACTCTGCTCACATAACCACACCACTACGCGGGATCTCAATACTCAAGAAATTTTCAAGCCGTTTCACAACTTACACGACACAATCACATTATCACATGAATTTGACGAAGACAGGACAACACCTGATATCCCAATACCCCTCCTTGAGGAGCGCCATACTGAAATGAACACCTCTGACTCGCATGAAGCCCATAATTTGTTTAAATCCATTCATTCACTTCAAGCCGATTCTGCTCATCCTGGGCTGATAGCCCTTCCTGGGTCCATAATACCCCGATTCCTCTCATAATACACAAGAACAACCATCATAGCCGGGACAAACACCCCATAATCCACCATCAACTGAACCGAACGCCTTCGAGGCATAAATTCTCAATTAAGCAATATTACACTCCTTTATACTTGGTCTAATTCTTCAACCAATCAGGTGACTACATGCCACACTCATGCAATCTTCTCGCGGCCATGCCCTCACGACCTTCCACACAAGGCAACAAGTCTGCACATCCTTACTCCTGATCCCACAAATGCTGCAAGACAAATCAAGAACCTATAACAGGATACAAAGCCTCTTTCCTCAAACACCAATCTCAGGTGACACAGAAGACAATACCCGCATACTCTAAACATTCAAATACTTTGCCCTTGCTCCTCCGAGCTCATGACATCCTTGTTAAAGTCGCACACCAATCTCAATTCTTACTTCCAGTTACATACCGCTTTTTGCACATAACATGCCAATATGATATGGCGCAAAATTCCATCATAACCCCTGAACCATTATTAGGGTGAACACTTCATTACCTAGGAACCCTTTTTACTGACTTCAATTCATGAGAACCATAACAACTCACAAGTGAGCTCTCACAATCACAATACATGCAATTCCTTAAGCAGTGGTCTGAACCATCATAACACCTCCGAGACTCGCCTAAACCTGATAGTCCATAGCACTTGAATGCTTCCAACTGAAGTCTATTACGACGGCCGACAAGCCCCGCACACATTTTCACAAACCATACACATACTCAATCACGCCAAAGAAACTGATCACTGTCGTACTTGTGCCATTTCAACCATAGTTAACCAATCTTTCTTCTTCTCAGAGATTATAATGTAAAAGCTTGATTCTTACTTACACTGCTGCCTGAAACCCTTAAACACCACGTTCCTCTAACTTTTGAATTCATTAGGACCAATACTGGGAGTCACCCACTCTGACTGGCCCCGAATACAATCAACTCCAAGGCTCTCCTAGCACATGAACACCCTTTCAACGAAGCACGTGACTGAGTCGCTACCCTTACAACTTGCATATGCCTTAAGCACAAATTCTTAATCTTCCAAAGCCTAACCCTGGTCCAATAGGACCAACTTCGCACACATTTATCGAATGCCATGCTCAATTACCGCTTTACTCATTTCCCTTAGCTGTAACAACTTGCCAATATGCCGACAATCCGCAACTCCATGAGGACACAACCCCACAACCCAACCGTAAGCATCATAACAACCTGATCATAGCCTCAAAGTCATCAGAAACACAATTACTGAGCTGAAACAACATATTATTCTCCTGTAGGGAAACAACAACAGCCCCAACCAACTGCACATGGAAAATATCTCGCACCACATCCATAGTATCATTAAAAGTTCTCAACCCTTGATTCATAACAAGCGCTTCGCGACGCGTAAGATTGAGTAGGAATAAGCATAGGCATAAGCCTTAAAGGTATCAAGTCGCATGATGAGGAATTAAGAAGGGAAGTACTCCTAACAGCCCTGTAGTTTCCCGAAGATAAGTACAGACGTCTCCGTACCAATCCGAATGACTCTACTAGACTTGCTCATGACTCGTGAAACCTAAGGGAACCTAGGGCTCTGATACCACGTTGTCACGACCCAAAACCTATGGGTTGTGATGGCGCCGGACACCACTGTCAGGCAAGCCGACCCCTTAATCAGTTGGAACACTTTCCTGTTTAACATTTTAGAATCGAAGCCTCTTCTTGCATTTTCATTATTAAATAAATAAATTTCGTAATTTAAATACGGCAAGAAACCAACTTAAAAAAAAAAAAGAAATACCAAGACATCCCCAGAACCCGGTGACACAAGTCCATGAGCAATTTCTAAGAATTTATACAATTATACAACGCTTGTCCGAAAAACAAATTGGACAAAGGCAATAAATATAAAATGTAAGTACACAGAAGGGAGACTCCGGCAGCTGTGGAACGCCTCTGGATGAATGCAGCCCGTATAAGTCCCCAAATCGATCACTGTACTATAAAGGTACCTGTGCAACAAAATGCACAGAAAGTGTAGTATGAGTACATATACATATATGTACCCAGTGAGTATCCCGTCTAATCTCGAAGAAGTAGTGACGAGAGGTCGACTCGATACTCACTAAGGTCCAACAGTAATAAAGTAAGCAGGATGTAAGGAAAACTGTAGGCAAGTAAAACAAATAATCAAGTACATCAATATCCGGCAACAAATAACAATCTCAAATCAAACAAGTTTGGTATCCGCCAGGGCGTACGGCCAATTCCCATATGGTACTCACTCACATCTCTCTGTCGTGGCGTACGGCCCGATCCCATCCTGTTAATCTTCGCCGTGGCGTACGACCCGATCCCACCCTGTAGTCTCAATCACCGTCGTGGCGTACGGCCCGATCCCACCCTGTAGTCTTCGCCGTGGCGTACGGCCCAATCCCATAATATACTCTCTCATCACTCTGCTGTGGCGTACGGCCCGATCCCATAATATAATCAATCATCACTCTGTCGTGGCATACGGCCCGATCCCATAATATAATCAATCATCACTCTGCCGTGGCGTACGACTCGATCCCATAATATAATCAATCATCACTCTGTCGTGGCATACGGCCCGATCCCATAATATAATCAATAATCACTCTGCTGTGGCGTACGGCCTGATCCCATCCCGTGATTTTCTTATCACACTTAAATCAAAACGTTTAAAGACAACAATACCAATCACATAAGTATACAAGTCATATCTATGCTACAACAGGGAAAAACAATGAACATGTTGTGTCCTAACTACCCGGACGAAGCAGTAATAGCCACTACGTACGGACTCTCGTCACTCGGTGCGTACGTAGCCCCCAAATAAAATCACATAGCAAACAAGGTTACCTAGAGGGAAAATTTTCCTCTTACGAGGTTAGAAAGGAGACTGACCTCGACGAAATCACCCCTCGGATCAAGGATCGGATCAAAGATGCGCCCAAATCTCTGAAATCTACTCTCGATGGCTCGCAACTAGCCAAATATAGAATAATCGAATCATTTTAAGTTCAAAGAAGGAGAGTTCTTTGAATTAACAAGGAAATCCCAAATATTAGGTGTTCTTGAAGAAACTTGTAATTTCAACCCCGGGCCCACTCATTCGGATTTCGATAATTCTTGAAGGATTAAATTACCCGAAGACTTACTAATTAAATTATACAATTTATTTCAAAAATTTATGCTCAAATCGTGGCAAAAGATCACATTTTTCAAATTCTAGGTTTCTTAGCAAATTCCCACATTTTCCCCCAATTTTCATATCAAATCTATGTAATAAATCTTGTATTTAACTTGAAAATAAGTAGAAACAACTTACCTTTGATGCTTGATGAAATCCCCCTTGAAATGCTCTCCAAAATTATCCAAGCCAAATGAAAGAAATAAAGAAAATGGCCAAATTCGTGTTTAATGAATCAGCCCATGCTTCACCGGATTGTATCTTGCACTTGTGTTGTACAGGTTGTACATCCTATAAAAAAATTTCTTTGTTGGACACCTTCTGTTAAAACACCCATTACTTCTTGTAGAATCAGCGGATGCCCATTCCTCAGTGGAAGTGGGAGCGCATTACCATGGACTTCGTGTCAGGTTGCCTCCGACTTTGCGGAAGGTTGACGCGGTTTGGGTCATTGTTGATAGATTGAGCAAATCGGCGCATTTCCTTCCTGTGTCCACTACTTATACTACAGAGAAGTTGGCTTAGCTCTATATTCGTGAGATCGTCAGGTTGCATG
>ML282906.1:0-10642 GCA_005239495.1 Nicotiana undulata | reverse complement strand
CGTGCCGATTTGATATTTGAGATTACGCACGAGGGGACATGCCATGCTTTGTTATTTGATTGATTCCCGTATACTGATAGTTGTTTCTTCGGTTTTTATTTTTACTTTCCAGCCGCATTCTCACTGTACCGTTGTGAATTAGATGTTGACTTCCTGTATCCCCAGCATGTACACTCCATAGCTTATTTTATCGTTTAAGTTCCGATATTATTGCTGCCCCGTTAATATGTTTCCCCTATTTGTTCCCATATCTCTTCTATTTGATCATACTTGTCTTCATTATCGGTTAATTCTTGTACATATATCTACTTACATTAGGACAGGTGATCATATTATGCTAAGTCTAGCCTCATCACTACTTCGGTCGGGGTTAGGCTTGGCACTTGCTCAGTACATGGGGTCGGTTGTACTGATACTACACTTCACTTCCTTGTGTTGTGCAGACCCTGCTACCGGACCCCGTGGAACGTTCTGAAGGAGATACCTTCAGTCCACGTCAGAGCTTCGAGGTATACACTGGCGTCCATGGATCCCGAGGCTTCTTTCCTTTACCGCTTCATTGTCTTTCTCCTTTATTTCCAAGACAGTGTTGTACTTTCATTCCAGACTTGTATTTAGTATTCTAGTAGTTAGTCCGTGAGATTGTGACACCCCGGTTTTGGGAGTTTACGTTATTTCATGATTGTTATGTTCTTACTTTCCGCATTTAAAGTTTCGTTATCTTTATTAGCAATGCTTGAAGGATTCTGTTGGGAATGTGAAAGAAGGAAAAACATGTTATCGATTTTCGGTTAAATGGTTGTCCCACTATTATCTCATTATGTGATGGGAATTGGTTGAAGTTGAGAAGTTAGCATTTTATTCCGTGTTAAATGATTTTTAATTGCTATTGCAAGTCATACGTTGGCTGGCCTAGCGGGTCCAACGTTAGGCGCAATCACGGCCTAAGGGTGAAAATTTGGGTCGTGACATCCATTGACCCTATTCCCTTAAAGATCCATAATCTGCCAGCTTACTATGCCCATGTTGATGAAGAAGCAGACGGAAATCCTTGGTTTCATGACATCAAGGAATATTTGGCAAAAGGTGATTACCAAGAGCTTGTAAATTCCACTAAGAAACGCACACTTCGAAGACTATCCAACAATTTCATTCTCAGAAACGCACATTTCTTTCACAACGGAGTTGCCATGTGTGAAACCTTCAAGATTAAGCACAAGATTTCCACAGCATACAGACCGCAAATGAATGGAGCTGTAGAAGCCGCCAACAAGAACATCAAGAAGATATTAAGGAAGATAATAGAAAAGCACAAGCAGTGGCACGAGAAGTTATCATTTTCCCTATTGGGATACCGCACCACAGTCCGCACATCAACCGGGGCAACTGCCTAAATACTGGTTTACGATGCAGAGGTTGTTATTCCGGCTGAAGTTGAAATTCCGTCTCTTAGGATTATACAAGAGGTCGAGCTCAGCGATGCAGAATGTGTAAGAAGCTGTTATGAGCAACTAGCGCTCATAGACGGAAAGAGAATAAATGCAGTCTGTCATGGTCAACTATATCATAACAGAATGACCAGAGCCTTCAACAAGAAAGTCAAGCCGAGACGATTCATACCAGGGCAGCGGGTGTTAAAGAAAATATTTCCACATCAAGATGAAGCCAAGGAGAAATTCTCTCCCAACTGGCAAGGCCCGTACATGGTTCACAGAGTGTTAACAGGAGGAGCACTCATACTTGCAGAAATGGACGGAGAAGTTTGGCCGAAACCAATTAATTCAGATGCAGTCAAACGCTATTATATGTAACTCTTTATGCTTTTATCAACAATGTAAATTGAACTACGCCTGACCTGATTCCCGTTTAAGAGGGGATACGTAGGCAACTCTATGGGTTCGGTCACAATTCAATAAAAATCTCATTTTGAGGAGGACCCTCAAAATTCTGAAGCAAGTTCAGCCAATCGTCGCGTGGGCAACAGTAAGAAGTATTCACCCATCTAACTGGGGCAGAATTTTGAGGAGGACCCTCAAAATTCCGTGGCAGGAGAGGTCGTAATGTCTCGAACCGTGTCACGGTCGTCGATTCATCTAAAACTATTTTAGATTATATGCTTAAATTATACTTTTACAAAATCATGCATATTTATTTTTTAAAACAACTTATTTAGCAAACGATACCCCAATGATACAGACAGTATCATCATGATCAAGCGAGCGAGTCAAGTAAAGCCAGCGGGAATGCGAACTAACCTTTCCCCTTGCAGAACTCGCGATTTTTCTTCGGATGCAGACATGAAGATTGCAAAGGCCCAAAAAACATACTATCCGCCCGAAGTACATATATTGTTCAAAGACGCGCTTCTCAAACTCGTCGCATTAGCCGACATTTATTATCAGCACAAACGATGCTTCAATTATCACAATACTCACAATAATCACACTGCCGCAATTTATCACCAGCTAAGAATTCCTACTATCATTTTATTCATTGCATAAGGCTACCATTCTGCCTTCCGAGGTTAAACGTTACCTCCACCTGCATTCACATCTTGCATAAGGCTACCATTCTGCCTTTCGAGGTCAAACGCTACCTCCATCTGCATTGCATAAGGCTACTATTCTTCCTTCCAACTTGCATAAGGCTACTATTCTACCTTTCGAGGTTAAACTCTACCTCCATTTACATTGCATAAGGCTACTATTCTGCCTTCCAACATGCATAAGGATACCATTCTGCCTTCCGAGACTAAACGTTGTCTCTATCTGCATTCTGCATTGCATAAGGCTACTATTCTTCCTTCCAACTCGCATAAGGCTACCATTCTGCCTTCCGAGACTAGACGTTGTCTCCATCTGCATTCGCATCTTACATAAGGCTACCTTTTTGCCTTCCGAGGCTAAACGCTGCCTCCTATTTACTTTTCAAAAAGCAACCGCCACCTCTAGCATTATTTACTTTGCTTTCCTTTCAGGCTAATCTCTGCCCCTTTAATTTGCAAGACTAAGCTCTATCTTGTTAGCATCATACCATTGCATCTTTATGGGTTGAAATATCGCCAAACTTATCCAAAGGCGTCATCGTTCGGAGGCACCATCTTCATGGCCCGAGAACACCATGTCATGGCATGAGGATCTCTTTTATCAGTTTGTATATTATCATTCAAAGGCATCATGGTTAGGAGGCACCATCTTCATGGCCCGAGAACACCATGTCATGGCATGAGGATCTCTTTTATCAGTTTGTATATTATCATTCAAAGGCATCATGGTTAGGAGGCACCATCTTCATGGCCCGAGAACATCATTTCATGGGCTGCGAATCAAGCAATTCATGGCCCAGGACATCATGGTCTAAAGACGTCATCCTTAACCGTCCAAAGATAGCATTCATGGTCCAACGGGAATTTGCATCATGTTTAAATTACGCACGATATGCTTGTATTACTCATTTGCAGGTAACCCGGCAAGCAACAGCCATCCTGGCAGGAGCGGTCCCTCTCCAGTGCTCCTAACTACCCCGTAAGCCGCTTGTTCACCCAACCCTGCACCTTGCGTCCGTTCTTGTAAAACTTCATCGGTATACTTCGTTAGTGGCTCCTGAACTACATACGACATGATTCCTGTTAAACCAGAGATATGTAGGCAGCTCAGAAACCAGGGTGCGACCTAAATCTTTCAAATTATTTCCACTCGGTCAAAATTGGCCATCATATCTTTACCCGACAACTCTTTCATCCTTCTCGGATAAAGAGGGGCAGTTGTTGATACCCAATTTTTCCTCAAAACTATTCACACTCGCCTATTACCTTCAAAATCACTTTTCATAAGGAAGGGTATTTTTCCATAATTTTTTTATATTTTTATCAATTTATTTTCCTATTTATTTAGTATATTATATTCAATAATTATTCATAAATTGTATTATAAATAATTTCAAAATGCTTCCTAGCTCAATATATCATTCTTAATCCTATTAGGATTTAATTATTTTACAAATTAACCAATTTGGCACTATTTAGCTATAATTACACAAATTTTGCAAATATGGCCCAATTATGCATTTATGCTATTTTTAATTCTATAATTAGTCATTTTTATATATTAATATTAGTTAATTACCTTAAATTTTGTTTACCTATCATTAATTTCATCTTTATATAATTATTAGCTATGTTATTAATTATTTACNCGTTGATCAAATTAAATCAACGGCCCAGATCATTATTACCTTAATTAACTTAGACTACCCCCCCGACCCCTCTCATTCTCACCGGTCCCTCATCTCTCTACTCTCTCTCTATCTCTCTAAGTCTCTTCTAGAGACTTCCTATCTCTTTGGGCTCCGATGAACCTCTTCGCCTTCTCTGGCTGTCTCTTCGTCGGACCATGAAGCTCTCACCATCCTCCTGCCTCATGTGGTTCTATTATTCTATAATTTCTACTATGTTTGCACGATTTATTTATGTTTTTTTTTCTCTCATCTGACTTACTATGTTGGAAACCCTAAGTTGTTTTGTCTCAATCGTAGGATTCTGAGTCTGTTTTGATGATTTTGCTCGTTTAATCCATATATATACCTGTTTCCCACGAATGTTCTGAGTTTTTCTGTGACTTTACCATATTGTGTTCATTAGGGTTTCTGATCTTTGTGTCCTCTGCACGTATCATGTTCATTCTGTTACTTCCTTTAGTCATTACTATGCTCTATACGAATCCTTGATTTTGTGTGATTTTGCCTTTTACCCTACCTGTTCATTAGGTTTTCTAGTCTTTCCTCTGCTAGTATCATTTTTATTCTATTATTTCTTTAATCATTTATTATGTTCTAACTTAAATCCCTGATTTATGGGATTCTCTTACCCTACTTTGCATATTCCTACTTATGCTATGTTTGCTCCCTTCAGTTGTAGTACTTTCCTTTGGTTAATATTACCTTCTAGGGGAATCCTTGATTCCCTGTGATTGGTATTCTCTGTTCTCGACTGATTGCAATCTTTAAAATATTCTTTTGCCTTATTTTATGGTTAATTAGGTTGTCAATTGATTCTTAAGTATTCCTTAATTAGAATCTGTTGAACCTAGACTCTATTACATGTTGTATACTTGTGCTATGCTAAATTGTTTCCTTACATATTAATTCAGACTCGTATGGTTTCATTCCTTATTTAGCATTGCTTACTACCGTTTGAATCTTAAACTCCTTGATTAAAGGAAGTCATCACAACTGATCTGATTTTAATTGGTATATTTCTATAATTACTGTTGAATTATTATTTTTTACCTTATTCTTCTGCCTGTTTTAAAACTATAAGTACCTTAGTCTCTCATTAGCACAAAGCACGAACACAGACCTTGTTCTACTCTCTCTTGTTGTGTTGTTTGCTTATTCCCTTACTCTGTGCTTGCTATATTCAACTGGTATGTTTCCAATTTATATTTGAAGTCCCCAACACAACATGTTTATCTGGTTACTACGATTCATTTTGCTTCTGATTTTCTTTTATCCATGGTTGTGTTGTCCTACTTGCAACTAGTTGGGTATATTATGTTGTTTAGTTCTTGGTATCCCCTCCCATATAGCCTCAACATGTGATCTCTAGGTACTGTAATTTCACTGTATGTTACTTAATACATGATATACTCCTAATTGTTTCTTACACCCATGTGCAATCATGTCCTACCCTCTCCCAGTACTCCCTCTAAATCTGATTCTATGTTGGTCCGATACTCTAAGCATCTCTATTTGCGTGACCATTCCTAAGTCTGTGTCCCACTGCCTGTACCAATTTGCAAGGCTTCTGCCTTTTAGGTATTCATCATGTATGTGCTCTATGTATCCCAATCCCCATTGCCCTTGTGTAAAGGCTTGTGTGCTGAATCTATCTTGGTTCTGTGAGTATTACTGAACCTGTTTGGCTCTATGTTTGGGCTGCTAATTGCCTTACTCTTCTCAAATCTGTTTTACTCCCTCTTATTTTCAAAACTATTTCAAACAAGTCCCTTTTAACATTGTTTTCTACTAAAAATCTTTTCAAACCTATGTCCTGCACTTCACTTGATTCTTAGACCTTAAGTTCTGCCCCCTCAGTATGAGCACTGCTTTGGGACCCTTGAGTTCCCTCTGTACTCTGACACACTGAGGCTGGTATTTCCACACTGCACATGTTTCACTCTTGGTTACCAAGTCTGGGTGTGAGCATTGCCCGGGAGCCCTTGAGTTCCTTAGGGAACTTTGACACACCCGGACTGTGAAAAGGCTTTAAAACACCATATGGAAATGAGGTTTGGAGGATTTGGGACTAAGTGAAGGCTCCCTATAGAATAACTTCTTATTTTCTCTTTGGTTATGTAATTCATAATTCCTGGCCTGTAATAATTTGTAAACAACTCATGGGGGCTGGATAGTGAAATGGGAGGGGTAACTATGCATGCTTAGTTATTACAAGGGTAAAAACCATGTTTAGGCTTTTATTTCTTATCTGTGCAATAGAGATCATGTGTAGGTTCAAATCCATGCATTAGAAATCATGTTCCTTAGGTCCCATCTACACTGTTTTAGCATGTTCATCCTTATATCACTTAGAAAATCCTGTGTTAAAACATGTTAATAACTAGTACTTTACGTTACGTTATGCACTGACATATACACTTAGATATTCTGCCTTACGATAGATACAACGCTAATAAATCGGTCATTTTCACATCTTCTACATATTCTGAAAGCATTGAAATATTTATGCATTTACAATATCCTGTTTAGGTCCTGCATGTACATCACTCTGCATTTTCTGTGCATTAGATATCATGACTTTAGGATTGCATTCATATCCGCTTAGGCATCTCTAGCTTAATTACTGATAACAACAGACTCACACGGTTGGTAATATTCCTGAAATATGAACATCTAGAACAGCATGTTTAGTAATACAACTCAAACAGTTTTCCTCTAAGTAATTCTAATAACGGATATGTTGTCTCACGCCTAGGCAATCCTTAGGTTCTAAATTTATTAAAATTGGAAATATACTTCTTTATATGTGTTGCTTAACTATCAACGTGTTTAAAATCAATAGGCAAAAACTGATTAAGATTCCCTCTCTGAATTATGCAACAAATCTGCTTCTCTATTGCATTCTGGAATAACCTAGATATCATGCTTTAGGATTCTGAAATTAATACCACCCTTACATGTGTTTGAGTCGTGCTAATTATATGCATAATATGTGGAGGTGAACTTGAGCCTATTATATGCTACTATGTGCTTCCCATTCATTGCAGTCCTAAGTGTTCTTGTTTGTCACTTTAGAATCTTTACCTTTAAACCTAAGGGTCAGCCTAGTACCTCCATTTTAGGATAGTAGTCCTAATCTCCTCCGGGACTGATAGGGTGGTACGGGTAATAGCACGCAATAGAGTTCGTGACTAACACGCGCTTTAATTACCTTCACGGGGTGGGAAAGGGTAGAATATGGATATGATGACCAATGCGCTAATACCACTTGTAGCTCCTCTTCGAGAAGTGTCTATCGGGTATTGCATTGATGTGATCTGTATTGTTTTAAACCTAGGATACCTTTCCCTTAAATGTTATATTATAATTCCTTTCAAAAACCTTGATAATTTTAACACTTGCTTGCTTGATATTTGAAATCCCCTCTTACTTGAGCCCGTTACTTGTTATTTGCTAATTGTACAAATTCACGAAAACTATTTGGCCGGGAACCACACTTGTGGATCCTGAGGGGTGCCTAACACCTTCCCCTTGGGATAATTTCAATCCCTTACCCAATCTCTAGTTAGTAACACAGTCATGATTGAACCCCTTAGGTGCCCTAACGCACCGTTAAAATCGTTAGGTGGCGACTCTCCAAAATATGCAAACTCCCTTTCCCAAAAGGAAAGAGTTGCCTCTACCCAAATGTCCTGCACCCGGATCTCTCTGCGAGGGGAAAAAAGGGGGCGTGACAGGGTGTTCCATTCAAATGGTCGGACGAGTGTGGGTTGAACTTTCAAAATCTCAAGATTGCTTTGACTACGACACCAGTGTTGGTGTTGCCCATAGGTTTAGAATTGTGCACAGTGTAATGTGGTGCATCTCGTATTGGACAAGGTGCAGTATTAATGCATGATGGCAAGGTGATTGCTTATGCGTCACGACAGTTGAAAGTCTATGAGAAGAATTATCCTGTCCATGACTTAGAGTTGGCAGTTATTGTTCACGCGTTGAACTTTTGGAGGCACTATCTCTATGGAGTGTCGTGAGAGGTTTTCACGAATCATTGCAGTCTCCAGTACTTGTTCGAGCAAAAGGATCTTAATTTGAGACAGAGGAGATGGTTAAAGTTATTGAAGGATTATGATGTCACTATATGGTATCATCCAGGGAAGGCCAATGTAGTGGCCGATGCCTTGAGTAGGAAGGCGGTGAGTATGGGTGAGGAGTTGGTATTTTACCAACTTATCTCCTCTCACTATTTAAACTTTGGTATAATTTTGATAGGAAACTAAGATATCATGTGATTTGGAGAAGAAATGGAAGAAATCAAGTCAAAATGGGCAAAAATGATGAAATATGACTGAAGCCAGATACCCTTCACGATCGCAAGATATAATGACCCGACCGGTCGTTTTGCGTATTCGGACCCCAATTTCCCAAATAATACCTCCCGTAGCGGCTTATAGTGATTTGTGACTTGCGGGGACGGGTGGTTCGGGATTTGAAAGTGTTTAGAATAGTATGGGAACACTTGGTTCCTTAAGGTTGGCTTTTAAGGCCAAGTTTGACTTCGGTCAACATTTTGAGTAAACGACCTCGGAATCGAGTTTCAACGATTCTAGTAGCTTCCTATGATGATTTAGGACTTGTACGTATGTCCGGAATGGGTTTTGGACGACCCGAGAGAGTTTCAGCGCCAGATAACGAAATAGAGTTTCCTTAAGTTTGAAATTTGGTTTGGAATGTGATTTTTGTGTTATCGAGGTCCGAACGGAATTCCGAGACCGGAAATAGTTCTGTTATGTCATTCATGACTTGCCTGCAAATTTTGGTGTCATTCCGAGTGGTAAAGGTCGGTTCGGCGCATTGAAACCAAATTCAAGAACTTAGAAATTCTTAAGTTTGATTCTAGGGGTTTTGAGGGGTGATCTTGAGATTTAGCGTTGTTTTGGGTGTTCCGAAGGCTCGAGCGAGTCTGTATTATGAATTAGGACTTGTTGGTATAATATAACAGGGGCTCGGGTGGGCCCAGGTGCCTCCCGGACATCAAACGGAGCCAAAAATTAGCAGCTTCAGCTGCTGGTGCACCAAATCTGGTGTGACCACAGGTGCGGTTTCGCAGGTCGTAGGTGTGAAACCGCCCCTGCGGTCAAGGCTCCGAAGGTGCGACCCCCAGAGGAGCTGGTCCAATCCCGCAGGTGCGGACCTTCTCTCGCAGGCGCGACCTCGTAGGTGCGACCTTTGGCTCGCAAGTGCGGCCCCAGACCTCCTAGGCCACTTCCGCAGGTGCGACCTTTGGCTCGCAGGTGCGAACTTTGGCTCGCAGGTGCGACCTTTGGCTCGCAGGTGCGAGACTGCAGGTGCGGTCCTTAAGCCGCACGTGCGAGATCACTGGAGGCAGTGATCTCATTTAATACGGAATTTGGCCATTTTTCACCATTTCTTCTCCTCCATTGGCGATTTTTGAGAGCTTTCAAGAGGGTATTCGGCCTAGCTACTAAGAGGTAAGTAAATTCTATTTAAATGTTAGATTATTACACCAAAACTTAGGTAGAATAACATCTAATTAGTGGAAATCAAAGGGGTTAGAGTGAAAACCTAGGGTTGATGAACTTTAGGGAATTTCACCACTTTTCTANGATTAATGCACCAAAACTTAGGTAGATTAACATCTAATTAGTGGAAATCAAAGGGGTTAGAGTGAAAACCTAGGGTTGATGAACTTTAGGGAATTTCACCACTTTTCTACCATGAAATCATATAAAAATTATATATTAATGACCCTTAGGCTATGGGTGAGTGTTATCTTTGAAAATTTCCGGAATCCGAGCATGTGGGCCCGGGGGTGTATTTTGGGATTTCTTCAAGAATGGTGAATTTACTAAATAAGTAGGAGAATTTCCATACTTCGAGCATGCATTGACCTATTTGTATATCATTTGACTAGTTTCGGGTCCTCGGGTGTAAGGTTTGGAGTTTCGGGCGCGTTCTTGGCCGGGAAGTTGATCCTACGCGAGGTGAGTCTCCTTTCCAACCTTGTAAGAGGGAATTTTCCCCATAGGTAAATGTAAACAATTGAATTGTCCTTATTTGCGGGGGGCTACGTACGCGCAAAGTGACGAGAGTCCGTGCGTAGCTACTACTTTGTTGTGTCGGGTAGAAATTAGGATTTCACAAGCATTCCCCTATGTGCCTTACCTGCATCTTTACTTGTGTTCCTGGTTGCTCATTATCCTTGAAATTTACATGAGAAATTCGGAAGCTATGTGTAAGTTAAGTGCATAAATCCTTGAATTTAATAATAATCCATGATAAATTCCTGAATTTCCTGATAATTCTGTGTATGTCTATGAGCACTCGTGTCACATGTATAATTTGTGAGCGGGGTAGCCTTATATTTATGTCAACCGCGTCGCATGAT
>ML282902.1:4454-16536 GCA_005239495.1 Nicotiana undulata | reverse complement strand
TTTATTTTAATTGACTATTTTTCATCTTTAAGTGTACCAAATTCCTCAGGTGAAAGAGGTAAAACATTATAAATAATATTATACCAATAGTGAGGACCTCCTAATTTCATGGTAGGATTTAACATGGCTGCAATACCATAAAGAGGGGGTATAGGATAAAAATATTTTTTAAACTTAATTTTCATATCACTAATAGCATTTTGGTAAACTACCCCACCCTCTGAAAATTGAGTAAATAATTCTGCAAGTGCTGAAATATAAACTAAACAGTTAGAAATAGTAGCATAATATTGCCCAGATAATTCATTTGTAGCAACATGAAAATGTTCTAAAAAATCTAGAAGAATTTTAACATTAGCCCAATCTTGATTTGTAAGGTGATCATCATCATCATCATTATCACCACCAACACGAGCATTATACGTTGCGCTTATTGGGTTTCTATAGTCATATGCAACAACTAAATTTTCATACAAGTAATTCCATCTAGTCGGACAAGGTTTAGGAACCTTTCTTTCTATAAGGCCAAATTCATCATATTTTTTATAATATTCTCTAACTCTACTTCTATGGTTTGCATAAAAAAGCCAATGAAGAGCGAATTTAACCTTTGCAATTTCAGCATTTAAAGTTTTCAAATCATTACCGACGATTAAATGGTAAATATGACAAATACATCTAACATGAAAAATATTACTAAATGCAGGACTTAGTGTAGTTGTAAGATAGCCTATAGCATTAGTGTTATTAGAAGCATTATCCATTGAAATTGCCATTATTTTATCTTGAATGCAAAAATATCTACAAATATCATGAACTGTCTTAGCAATAAACTTACCTGTGTGACTATAAGTAATTATTCTATAAGCAATAATGCGCTTTTGCATTATTCATTCCTCATCAACCCAATGAGTGGTAACAGTTAAATAATCACAGTCATTACCACTCTTACCAATATCAGTAGTAATAGAAATGCGATTACTAATATGAGTAAATAAATAGCGCAAATATTGTTCATATTCATGTTTATATTTATAAATATCAGACTTTACGGTTGTGCGAGGCCATCCTTTATAAGTAGGATTAAAAATTCTTCTAATATAATGGACAAAGTGAGGGTTAGAGGGAAAACTATATGGTAAGCACATAACAGTAACCATTTTTGCCAATTCTTCACGATCTTTATTTGGATCGTAATATAAAATGCCACCGGTAACAGTGTTAATTCCCGGTTGAACTAGATTTGACCCGGTACTAGGGTTAACCTGAGTACCTACACTTGTCCCCTCTTGCTGAGCTTTCATTTGTTGAAATTTAATTTTAGCATCAGGGTGTTTCAGTATGTGTCTACTCAAACTACCCGTACCCCCACGATGTTCATTAAATTTATGAGGCATCAACTTCCCACAAGTTTTACACTTAGCCTTATTTTGATCTCTTAATTGAGTAAAAAAATGCCAAACAAGAGATGTTTCGCTCCGTTTAGCACGTTCTCTATTAAAAGTAGGGGTTACTACAGGAGGGTCATCCGGGGCATCATTTGGATTATTATCAGTTTGGTTAACAACATGGCTAGTAGGTGTATCATCTAAATCGGGTTGAGTTTCATCTAAATCATCATTTTCCTCATCATTTTCATAGATAGTTGGATTACCATAAAGATAATTCATATATTCATCATTTAATTGTGAACCCGGTGTAAGATCATGTATAAACTGACTATCGGTAAATTGAAAACAAGGATTATCACTATCAAGAATAATAGGTGGGGGAGGACGGGTAACATGTCTACGTCGGGGAGCCGGGGGAGTAGTAGTAGCTTGCCTACTTGATTCACCAATTTTAGATTTTCCCTTACCACCAAACATTTTTTTCAAAGAAAAGTCCATATTAATTATAAGGAAAACAAATTAAACAAACAAAACTATAATATTAAAACTTAAGAGTTGGAACGAGTTTACCGAATTGGCGAACAACTTCTTGAAAATTGTATAATGTTGAAGACTTGAATACTTCAATTCACCAACTTCACAATTTTTCACAATTTGCAATAATAAGAAAATTAGAGAGAGATTGATGATTTTGTGAGTAAGAATAAAAGAATGAGGGGGTATTTATAGTTGAGCAAAGGGAAAAAGTGTAATTATAAAAAGTTCGGGGGCCAAATGACTATTATTTAAACAAGCCAAACGACTATTTAAGGGGCCAACAGCTAGAATTTAAAATTCTTACCGTTGGCCATTTTTTAAACAAATTTTTTTTCCGACCGTTGGGCCCGGCCCAGGCCCGCATGCCGGGCCCGGGCTAAACGGGTCCAAAATCAAGACCCGACCCCTGTGGGCCGGCCCCTTTAGCCTGCGGGCCCTGCCCACCCTAAAACCATGACCATTAGGATAACCAGATACGGAACAATAAAAGTTGGTAGCATCAATGTCCCTGCTATGACCATTTGGGCACATTTTTGCCCATTTCCACTAACAGACCCAGTTTTGAGATTTTTAAATTTTAATCTTTCTAAAATCCTATTTAAAATATCATATGTCACACTTATAGCTCGTTTGACCAAGCTTATAAAATTAGCTTATTTTGAGAAGTGCTTTTTTCAAAAGTACTTCTTAAAAAAGTGCTTTTGGTGAGAAGCAGTTTGTGTTTGACTAATTAATTTGAAAAGCATTTTTGAGCAGTAATTAGTGTTTGGCAAGTTTTTGAAAACTGCTTCTAAGTGTATTTTTGTCAAAAGTGTTTCTCAAAAAAGTGCTTTTGGTGAGAAGCAGTTTGTGTTTGACTAATTAATTTGAAAAGCATTTTTGAGCAGTAATTAGTGTTTGGCAAGTTTTTGAAAACTGCTTCTAAGTGTATTTTTGTCAAAAGTGTTTCTCAAAAAAGTGCTTTTGGAGAGAAGCTACTTTTTTCTGCTTCTCCAAAACTGCTTCTGCTTCTCCCCAAAAGCACTTTTTTTCCTTCCAAAAGCTTGGCCAAACACCTCAATTTTTGACCAAAATTGGTTTTGACAAAAAAAAAACACTTTTGGCTAAAGAAAAAAGCTTGGCCAAACAGGCTATTATTGCCCTCTTTTCTTTTACAAAGACCCCTCCCTTATGTTTATATCCCACCAACCCCCCTTTTTGGTGTTGTTCTCTTTTTTCTTCATCTCTTTTCAATTAGAGAACCTCACCAAACCTACGCAAAGGCCCCATTAAAAATTTCCTGACACAATTTCTCTCTTCTTGTTGTTTTCCACTAGAAAAAATAACAAAATAAAAAGTAAAATCAGCAAACCCTTGATAGGATGGATCATCAACATAGAGTCCTGTTGGATGAAGAGAATCCATACTTCAATGGACGTACAAACCATCCCAACATGACCATTCAACCACAACGAAAGCTCGAATGCGGAGAAAGTAATAAGGAAAAAGCCTACTTCACAGAAAAAAATCTCCACTAAAGATACAGTTGTAGCCAGTGAGAGAGACATACCATTCAATAAGTATGGTAATTGTGGCTCGTCTTTAATCTGGTTAATTCAGTAAAAAAGAAGATCAACTAAAAGTCACTAAAGAATTATTTTTGTTCGATGTTCAGTCGATCCAATCGTTCTGCTGAGCAAAAAAGCTTATGCTACTATAGTTAACTGGTATTTTATACTAGGTCAGTCAATTATAAAGGTCGATTAAAAATGAAAATGGTTGTACTATAATGAAAGGTGGCTTTAAGGAAGATAAGAATTTTTAGAGGAAGAAGAAAGAGGATGAGGGAGGGTGGGGGGGTGTGGGAGGAGAGAACAAAGAGAATTTAAAAAATAATAAGTAAAAAAAGGGGGTTGGATCAGGGTGGAGGAGTGATGGGATCTAAAAAAAAGAGGGGCTATATATTAATTTCAGGTGTCATTTAAAAATGGGATAAAGTTATATTTGGAATTTTAAACAAATTTAAAATTGAGTCTGTTAGCGGGATATGGCAAAGTGTGCCTAAATGGTCATGACTGGGGCATTTATGCTACCAGTTTTTAACGGAGGGTATAATTATTTTATCTCGTACAGTACGAGGATAACTTTGACCCTTTCCCGTATTGATATATCCATCCCTTTTCACTCTAATTCCAAATCCAGGTCTTGGGTTTCTAGCTAGGCAAAAGTACTAGAGAATTGTGATTTGTACTACTATATTATATTAAACTTCTCTATTTTGCTCATTGAAAAGCTAAACACTAGAGCAAGAAAAAGCTGGTCTAGAAGCTGCATTGAGGGAGTTTTTTTGGGCCAAAAGTTTTTTTTTGTCGAAAGTATTTTTGGCAAAGAATTGAAGTGTTTGGCCAAGTTTTTAGAAGAAAAAAAGTGGTTTTGAGGAGAAGCAGAAATAATTTTTGAGAAGCAGAAAAAGTAGTTTTTTTCCAAAAAGACTTTTCTAAGAAACATTTTTAAAATTTTTTTAATTAGAAGCAATTTTCAAAAGTTTGGGCAAATACTAATTACTACTCAAAAGTGCTTTTCATATTAATTAGCAAAACACAAAATGCTTCTCACCAAAATTACTTTTAAAAAAAGTACTTTTGAGAAAAACACTTCTCAAAATAAGTTGATTTTAAAAGTTTGGCCAAAACAAGCTATTAGCCTGTCAATAAAATGTTTCCCACTGTATATATGTATCTTGTCTAACTAAATTAGCAAAATCAGTAAATTAATATTTATAACTATTTCAGATACTATTTGTTTAATGCTCACAATTATGTTTGTAATAAAGAACTGTCAATGTATTGGTAAAAATAAATATTTCACGTTTATATATGTGGATGATATGGAAAGACACGTGATCACTAAGAAACAACAACTGTAGAGATGCATTAAAAGAGGCACGAGTCATAATAGGTACAAGCAAATCACCCACGAGATGAAAGGGTATGGACGCTTGTTGACCCAAGTCACTGCATGGTTTTGAAGATTGACAAATGTTTACCCAGTTGAACTAGGTCCATCAGGGCAAATACTTGAACACACCCATTGGCACAAGAATCGTCTATGCACAAGAGATAAACATGATTGTGAATTATCCATGAACTAAGGGGTTGTCTCCTAAAGCGAAAATGTTACAAATTGATAAGGGGTTAGAGTTCGAGTTCAACAAGGACATAAACAAAAGGAGGAAGTTGATATAAATACAAACTCTTCCACCAAGGAAGAGTTGCATTAGAATTGAACAACATATCTCAACAACTGATTCTATAAAGTGTTGAAGAATTCCTGCTGAAGATTTTACGCACAAAGATAGAAGTGAAACAAGAATTGAAAGAAAAATTCCCAGAGCTATTTTGCAAGCAGAATCCTTGTGCGACACAAAAGCTACTTACCAGCTAGAAGAACCAGTTCCATATGTTTGTCTTTTAAGTCTAGTTGGTTGTAGTAGGAGATTTAATATTGTATCTTTCATCTTTATTAGAAGAAATTGTAATAGGTACACACTGTTCAAGTTAGAGGTAACTTGAAGCTTGTCGCAATTAGCTAGATGCTAGTTTGCCACCAAGGGATTAGAGTTAGTCCTAGGTTTACAAAAGAGTTTATTTTGTAAATGCTGTTTGACTCAGAATTGTAGTGAAGAGTTTGGAAAAATCCTACCGAGTAGTAGGTCATGGTTTTTTCACCTTTTGAGCCAGGTATTTTCCACGTAAAAATCTTTGTGTTTTTACTTTACTGTATTTATTATTCCGCACCAGTAGAAGTTGGAACACCAAAAAGAACCAGGTTCTTCTATTGAGACAACACTCAAAAATTGGACACCACACAAATCACCCCCCTTCTTGTGTGATATTGAAGTATAAAACATCAATTGGTATCATAGCCGGTTATCCTTAAAAAGGTTAACACCTTGGAAAAGATCAAAATGAGTGCACCACCTGGAAACAGGGAGGGTCAATCAACTGCAAGGCCACCACTCTTCAATGGCCAGTACTACTCCTGGATGAAGGACCACCTGATTGGAGAAAACTATGAACTCTGGGACATAGTCACTGATGGTCTTCTATCCACCATGAAGAAGACTACTGAAGGTGTAGATGTACCAAAAACTAGAGCTGATTGCATTGCTGAGGATCTGAAGAAATGGGAGAAGAATGCTAAGGCCAAAAAGTGGCTAGTGTGTGGACTAGGTCCAAACGAGTACAACAGGATCCAAAGTTGCACCACTGCCAAAGAAATCTGGAATACCTTGCAAGTATCCCATGAAGGAACACCTCAAGTGAAAAGATCAAGAGGTACTCTACTATACTCTCAGTACGAAAACTTCACTATGAAAGAAGGAGAGATAATCCAAGAGATGTACACAAGGTTCACAACTTTGACAAATAAACTTAAGTCTCTTGGTAGAGTCATTCTTGAAGAGGACAGGGTAGAGAAGATCCTGACAAGGGTCTTGCCAATTTCCTGGGAAAGTAGGATCACTGCTATCTAGGAATCTAAAAATATGGAAACCCTCAGATTAGACGAGCTAATTGGAAACCTTACTGCTTATGAATTCAGAAGACAGACAATGAAAATGGATGCTCCAAAGAAGGAGAGGAGTCTAGAACTGAGGATCACTGAGGGAGCAGATCTGGAGGAAGATGAGATGGCCATGATTACCAAAGAATTCAGAAACTTCCTCATAAGGAAGAAAGGCATCTCTAGAGGAGGAAACTACAACAAAGCAAAAGCTCCAGAAAGGCCAACCAACGAGGGATGCTACAAGTGTGGAACGACATACCACCTTATCAAGAACTATCCTCAGTGGGAAGTGGAATGGAAAAAGGAGAGATTTGAAAGAAGAAACAAGAAGAAGGAACTGGTCCAACCCAAGAAAACCACAACAAAAGATATGGTTGCTGCTTGGGGGGAAAGTTCAGATGAAGAATCAGAAGATGGTGAGAATGAAGATCAGGCGCTCATGGAAATTGGAGAATCTGATGAGGAGTCATATGAAGAACCAGAGGTAAGTATCTCTCATCTTAAAAACAAAATAAAGTTCCTATCTAAGGAAAAACTCTCTAAGTTGCTACTTGATTTCATGGATGATTCCGAAGAAACAACCAAAGAGAAAGAACAACTCTCTAAAGAATGTGCAATTCTAAAGGCTAATTGCATGAACCTGAAAATCAGAGTAAGTGAATCTGAAAAGAAAAACACTGCCCTGATGAACCAGGTTCATCCACTTGAAACTGAGATTCTAGAGCTAAAATCTGAAAACTTAAAATTAAAGCTAGGATCCAATAAAAAGATTGTTGATCATTCTCATATCATGTTAGAAGAAAATATGGGAAAATTAAAAGATAAGATTGTATTGGTAAAGAATAGCCTCATACGTGTACAAATTCTGGATGACTCAGCCAGCCAGATGGACCGAATAAAACATCACACGTGGACGTGGGAATACAAAGAGACACGGGATAAAAGAGGTACGGTCAATACAAAGAATTAGCTGCGTAAAGATCATCAAAGAAGAAGAGACGTGGTTGCAACGAATCCGGATGCAATAATAGGCAGATTCGAAGATCAGCAATCAATGTCTACTACGTTATGTAACTCCTAAAATAACAATTACGATTCACCATTGTACGCCCCATTAATGTAATAATTAGTCATTAAATAGGCTATCATGACAGAAATCCAAACGTTGTACTAGGAGAATATCCTTATAAAAGGGATAAAAAGGTAACAAACAGGATAATCTGAATTCTCGGATACTAAGCTATTTTATTCTTCGCATATTGTTCTCGAAATTATTGCTACCTTATTCTTCATTTCACTAATTCGATTATCAGTAACCCGAATTTATCCTAAATTAAGCTCTAGTCAAAAGATTTTATTCTTTGGTTAAACAAATTGGTTCCGTTACCGGGAATCTGATAATCATCATTTTTGCTACCAATCGATATCCTTAAAATCATGTTGAATTCTAACAACAACTACGTCAACAATAATGACGATAACAACCAGAAAAGAAATGAAACCCCAGTTTCAACTCCTCCTCGAGGAACTCCACGAGCTTCGAGAGAACCATCTCCTGAAAGAGCTGACAATCGTAACAATAATGAACAACCAGTGGAACCAGATCAAATAAGGCAAATGATTGCTGAATACGTGGGGCAGGCTTTGCAAGAATTTGCAAGAGGATTACCACAAGTACCTCCAGTACCACCAACACTGCCTCTGAATAATACAATTATAGTAGAAGATTTGCAAGCGGGGTTAACAAATTCAAACAGGGATGAAACTCTCAATACACTTCCTGAAACACGACCATGTACGACTAGTTATTCAGAATTACAAAATTTATTATTAACCATGCAGAAGCAAATGAAAGAACAAAATGATCGCATCGAGCAAATCCTCAGTGTTTCGCCTATTGTCAAAGGAATCGATGTGGATAGGTATTCTCAACAACCTTGGAAGCCAAGTGCAGCCCCGTTACTTATACCCAAGAAGTTTAGAATGCCTGATGTCCCCAAATACGATGGAACAACTGACCCACGTGATCACGTGACTGCTTTCACCACTGGAGTAAAAGGCAATGATTTAACAAAAGAGGAAATAGAATCAGTCCTTGTCAAAAAATTCGGAGAAACACTCACGAAAGGAGCCTTAACCTGGTATTCTCTTCTCCCTGAAAACTCTATAAATTCTTTTGCTGAACTTGCAGATTCGTTTATAAAAGCACATTCTGGTGCACAAAAAGTTGAAAAACGAATGGAAGATATATTCAAGATAAAGCAAGGAGACAAGGAATTGCTCCGTGAGTTTGTAGACAGATTCCAAAGGGAAAGAATGCAACTACCAAGGGTGCCTGACAATTGGGCAGCCATGGCATTCACAAGTAACTTGAACGAGAAAAGTTCAGAAGCCACGAGACGACTCAAAGAGAGTCTAAGAGAGTTCCCATCCACGACATGGAATGATGTATACAACAGGTACATTACTAAACTAAGCATTGAAAAGGATATAATTACACGATCAAAAGATGAAGAATATCCCAGAACAAGACGCCTAGAATCAGAGAAAAAGTCAGGTAAAAACAGGTATGATCCTTACTTAGGACCCTCGAGACGTGACCTACGTCTCAAGTTCGAAAATACAAGACTTTCAGGAAGAGATACAAACTCATCCTCGTCTAGATCCAAGAGAGATCGAGATGAACAATTCTGGGAAATTACCCGAATTGGACTCCATAACTTTAATGTAAGCAACACTGAACTCGTCTCAATACTAAGAAGTATGGGAAACAAAGTTAAATGGCCGAAATAAATGCGTTCTAATCCTAACAGGAGGAACCTCGATCAATGGTGTGAATTCCACAATGATCACGGCCATAGAACAACAGATTGCAGATATTTACAAGGTGAAGTAGAACATCTATTAAAACAGGGCTATTTAACAAACTTGTTTAGTGATAAAGGTAAACAGGCATATATGAAGAAAATCCAAAACGAACTGTTAATGTCATACATGGAGGAGAAGAAGTAATCGGGATAGTCTGCCAGCTAACATCAAAAGTCACGAGCACCCACGGAAAGCGGGTTCGAGAAGAAATGAGGGAAGAACAAATATCTTTTGACGACGCAGAATTTGGTGGATTAATACTTCCACACAATGGCGCTGGTAATATCCTTACTCATTCATGACACTAACGTTAAAAGGGCGTGATTGATCTAGGCAGTTCAGTCAATATTATCTTGATGAAAGTCATGGAAGAAATACTAGTAGAAAACAAAATGATTCCAAAGGTTCGAGCCATATCTGGGTTCGACAATTCAACAGTGATAACTAAAGGTGAGATCGAACTTAATACTTACGCTGAAGGAGTTGTCAAAAATGCAAAGTTCCAAGTCATTAACACAGAAATGGATTACAACATCATCCTGGGAAGACCATGGATTCATGACATGAAAGCGGTCCCATCTACTCTACATCAAGTAATAAAATGCCTTTCCAAATGGGGAATAAGGCAAATCAGGGGTGATCATCAAACCTCGAGGAATATTAATTCAATAACTCTTAACGGCAAAAAAGACGTGGAAGAAACAACGAATTGTCAAATAGAGGCTCATCAACAAACAGGTATGGAACAAACTTCTGATCAACTACGTACCAAAGAAATAGATATTCCAATAGGTACAAAAGAGTATAATGACAAAACAAATCCTGTAATCATCAAGAATGAGCCTGAACATGCGGACATAGACTCCAGACCAGATTTCATTCGTGAACCAGAAGAAGAACATATCAAAATAACTGTGAAGAACTCGAGGCTGTTCCCATCTCTGAACAAAACCCCGAAAGGAAACTTCACATTGGCATAAAATTGTTGGAAAGATTAACGCCAGAGCAAAAAGGTATGTTAGTCAATTATCTAAAGGCTAATGAGTATTTCTTTGCATGGTCCCATTCGGATATGACAGGTATCCTACCAGAAGTGATGACTCATAAATTAAATGAAGATCCATCCTTTGTACCTGTTAAGCAAAAGAAACGAAAGCAAGGACCTTTTAAAAATCAAGTGATCGATGAAAAAGTCCAAAAGCTTTTAAATATAGGATCGATACGGGAGGTAAAATATCCTAAATGGCTAGCTAACACAGCCGTAGTACCTAAAAAGAATGGCAAATGGCGGGTATGTGTCGATTATACTGATTTAAATAAATCATGTCCCAACGATTCATTTCCCTTGCCACATATAGATCAAATGATCGATGCAACCGCGGGTCATGAATTATTAAGCTTTTTAGATGCATATTCTGGTTATAACCAAATCAAAATGGACGCTTTGGATGAAGAAAAGACTTCTTTTTCTACTAATCGGGGGACATATTGTTATAAGGTTATGCCTTTTGGGTTAAAAAATGCAGGTGCCACTTATCAAAGGTTAGTAACAAAAATGTTCCAAGAACATCTGGGCAAAACAATGGAAGTTTACATCGATGATATGCTTGTAAAATCAACACAAGCAATAGATCATCTACAACATCTCTCTATCACTTTTGATATCTTACGCAGGTACAATATGAAATTTAACCCGGAAAAATGTGCCTTAGGAGTACAATTTGGTAAGTTTTTCCTTGTGTCTAACAGAGGAATAGAGGTAAATCCAGCATAAATAAAAGCTATATAAGAAATACCTGAAATCTTGAGAAATAAAAACGAAGTCCAAAGATTGACAGGAAGAATAGCAGCTCTAGGGAGATTTATTTCTAAGTCTTCCGAAAAAAGCTTTAAATTCTTTGCAGTTCTTAAAAAGCAAAATCAGTTCGAATGGACTGAAGAATGTCAACAGGCTTTAAAAGACTTGAAGGTCTACTTGTCAAAACCACCATTGCTATCAAAGCCAAAAGAAGGAGAAAGATTATACATCTACCTGGCTGTCTCAGAAATTGCCGTAAGTGCAGTATTGGTAAGAGAAGAAAGAGGTAAACAATCTCCCATTTATTATATAAGCAAATCTTTACTAGATGCAGAGACTAGATATCCACATCTAGAAAAATTAGCTTTAGCATTAATAATGGCATCAAGAAAATTGNNNCAATTAAATCACAAATATTGGCCGACTTTGTAGCTGACTTTAGCAATAATATTACTCCTGAAGTAGAAAAGGAATTGCAACTTTTCAATGATATAAACCCAGGTCATTGGACCCTATTTACAGATGGCTCATCTAATATAAAAGGAGCAGGATTAGGTATTGTGCTAATATCACCCACGGGTGAAAAAATACGACAAGCAATCAAATGCTATCCAATAACTAACAATGAAGCAGAGTACGAGGCTGTTATTGCAGGTTTAGAATTGGCAAGAGAGTTATCAATTGAACAAATCAAAATCAACAGCGATTCACAACTGGTGGTAAATCAAATACAGGGGACTTACATCGCTCGAGAAACTCGAATGCAACAGTACCTAGAAAAGGCACGAGAACTTGTGAGACAGTTCAAAATGTGGAAAATAATACAAATACCTAGAGAGGAAAATGCTGAAGCAGATGCATTAGCCAACCTCGCAGCAGTCACAGACGTAACCAATAAAGACAACACTATCGTCGTACACCTCTTCCATTCGACAGTCGATCA
>ML282897.1:3812-29277 GCA_005239495.1 Nicotiana undulata | reverse complement strand
GGCACTTACTCAGTACATGGGGTCGGTTGTACTGATGCTACACCTGCACTTCTTTATGTTGTGCAGATTACGCAGCCGGACCCGGTGGTCAATGATGGTCGGAGCATTCCATCAGTTCATACAGGAGACATCGAGGTAGACCCGCAGACGTCCGTGGGCCTTGGCGTCACCTTCTACCCTTCACTTTCAGCTCTGTCTTATCTTATAGTTCAAAGATAGTCATATGTACTTATTTTGAGACCTTTGTTTTAGTAATCTCTTAGACAGTTCGTGAGTATGTGACACCAGTACTAGGATTTGTATATGGGTTTTATTTTGAAGTTGTTATATTATTTTTGGTAATTTTTTAACCTTCATATTGTTTACCATCGATGCCTTAGTTACCTTGTTCGTTTTAGTTGTTAATGAATTTTATCTAGTTCAAACGTTGGCTTGTCTAGCAGGTTCAACGTTAGACGCAGTCATGGCCAAAGGTGGGATTTCGGGTCGTGACACTCCTGGATAATGGGATTTAGATTTTAAATTCTCACGACTCTCTTGGATAATGGGATTTAATTTGAAGTTCTCAGGACCCACCTGGACAATGGGATTTAGTTAAAATTCAAAACATCCATGAATAACAAGATCTAGCATAAGCTCTACTTTGAGGAAATATAGTTGGCTTTAATGTTTTCATTCTTAAGATGAGATTCAATTTGAAATTTTCACAACCCTCCTGGATAATGAGATTTAGTTTAAATTCATAGAGATTTTGGGTAACATGATTTGATTAACATTCACAGATGAGCCCAGATACCAAACTGGGGCAGAAACGTTTCTTTGTTTGTCTGTTTGTTGTAATCAGGCGCCCACCTGGAGAACAAGGGAATGCAACTTAAGTTGTGGAAATCAGGCGCCCACCTGGAAAACAAGGGAATACAGTTCAAGTTTTGGCAATCAGGAGCCCACCTGGAGAACAAGGGAATACAGTTTCATGTTTTTGGCAATCAGGCGCTCACCTGGAGAACAAGGGAATACAATCCAAATTTTGGCAATCAGGCGCCCACCTGTAGAACAAGGGAATACAATCCAAGTTTTGGCAATCAGGCGCCCACCTGGAGAACAAGGGAATACAATTTCAAGTTTTGGCAATCAGGCGCCCACCTAGAGAACAAGGGAATACAATTTCAAGTTTTCAGCAATCAGGCGCCCACCTGGAGAACAAGGGAATACAGTTCGAGTTTCGAAAATCAGGCGCCCACCTGGAGAACAAGGGAATACAGTTCGAGTTTTGGCAAATCAAGTGCCCACCTGGAGAACAAGGGAATACAGTTCAAGTTTTTGGCAATCAGGCGCCCACCTGGAGAACAAGGGAATACAATTCGAGTTTTGACAATCAGGCGCCCACCTGGAGAACAAGGGAATACGGTTCAAGTTTTTTGTAATCAGGCGCCCACCTGGAGAACAAGTGAATACAATTCAAGTTTTGGAAATATGGCGCCCACCTGGAAAACAAGGGAATACAATTAAAGTTTTGGCAATCAGGCGCCCACCTGGAGAACAAGGGAATACAGTTTCAAGTTTTGGCAATCAGGCGCCCACCTAGAGAACAAGGGAATACAGTTTCAAGTTTTGGAAATCAGGCGCCCACCTGGAGAACAAGGGAATACAATCCAAGTTTTGGCAATCAGGCGCCCACCTGGAGAACAAGTGAATACAGTTCATGTTTTGGTAATCAGGGGCCCACTTGGAGAACAAGGGAATACAGTTCAAGTTTTTGGTAATCAGGCGCCCACCTGGAGAACAAGGGAATATAGTTCGAGTTTTGGAAAATCAGGCGCCCACCTAGAGAACAAGGGAATACAGTTCAAGTTTTTGGCAATCAGGCGCCAACCTGGAGAATAGGGGAATACAGTTCGAGTTTGGGAAATCAGGCGCCCACCTGGAGAACAAGGGAATACAGTTCAAGTTTTGAAAATCAAGCGCCCACCTGGAGAACAAGGGAATACATTTTCAAGTTTTGGCAATCAGGCGCCCACCTAGAGAACAAGGGGATACAGTTAATGTTTCTGCAATCAGGCGCCCACCTGGAGAACAAGGGAATACAGTTCGAGTTTTGGCAATCAGGCGCCCACTTGGAGAACAAGGGAATATAATCCAAGTTTTATCAATCAGGCGCCCACCTGGAGAACAAGGGAATACAGTTCGAGTTTTGGCAATCAGGCGCCCACTTGGAGAACAAGGGAATATAATCCAAGTTTTATCAATCAGGCGCCCACCTGGAGAACAAGGGAATACAGTTCAAGTTTTTGCAATCAGGTGCCCACCTGGAGAACAAGGGAATACAGTCCAAGTTTTTGGTAATCAGGCGCCCACCTGGAGAACAAGGGAATACAGTTAATGTTTTGGTAATCAGGCGCCCACCTGGAGAACAAGGGAATACAATTAAAGTATTGGCAATCATGCACCCACCTGGAGAACAAGGGAATACAGTTCAAGTTTTGGCAATCAAGCGCCCACCTGGAGAACAAGGGAATACAATTCAAGTTTTGGTGATCAGGCGCGCACCTGAAGAACAAGGGAACAGAATTCAAGTTTTGGTAATCAGGCGCTCGCCTGGAGAACAAGGGAACACAATTCAAGTTTTGCTAATCAGGCGCCCACCTGGAGAACAAGGGAATACAGTTAAAGTTTTAGCAATCAGGCGCCCACCTGGAGAATGAGGGAATTCATTTCAAGTGAAGTCATCAAGCGCCCACCTGGAGAATGAGGGAATTTATTTCAAGATTAAGTCATCAAGAGCCCGCCTGAAGAACAAGGTCAGTGTTCAGTTTTTAAGTTCGAGTTCAAGAGGAATCAGGAGAATCCCGCCTGAAGAACAGGGTCAATTTTCAATTTCAAAGTTAGAGAGGCATTAGGAGAATCTCGCTTGAAGAACAGGGTCAATTTTCAATTTCCAAGTTCAAGAAGCATCAGGAGAATCCAACCTAAATAATAGGGTCAACATTCGGTTTTCAAGTTCAAATTTGAGAAGCATCAGGAGAATCCCGCCAGAAGAACAGGGTCAAGTTTCAGTTTCATGTTTAAGTCAGAAGTAGCAGGGACCCGCCTGAAGAATAGGGTCAGCCTCCAGTCTTTATGTGAAATAATAAGTAGCACGAGCCACCTGAAAGACAAGGTCTGCGAGCTTAAGTCTACTCCAAGTTCATGTTTATTTCAAGTACAGGAAGCAGGGTGCCCGCCTGAAGAATAAGGTAAACTTCTAGTTTCCTTCAAATTCAAGTCAGCAGGATGCCCACCTGAAGAATAAGGTGAATTTTCAGTTTCGTGTTGAAGGATCAAGTAGATATTCAAGGAAGATTCGAGACAAGAAGTAGATAGAAGTAGATAGGATCTTGTATTTTTCTTTATTTTGCTGTAATTTTTCCTTTTATCTTTGATGTCACGGCAGGAACCCGGACTGGAACCTCGACGACACTTCACTCGACACTCCACCTCTGTATCCTTCTCCATCACTCTTCCTACCTATGAACTATACTTGGCATGATTCCTTTATAGCCAAGGATATGTAGGTAGCTCATATACCAATGCTCGGTCACATTCTCCTTTTCTTTAAGTTTTTGGTCTCTCTAAATAAGGGTCGGGTCAAAAACCCCGTCTAGTCATTCTTTGTCTGAAAACTCTTTGTGTTTCCAGTCAAAGAGGGGCAACTGTAGACTTGTAATTTTTTACCCTCCCAGAGATTTTATATATTTTAGCGTTTAATATTTAGTTTATGCCTAATATCGTCATTTTAGCTAGTTTTAACTCTTTTACTTTATTTGAAGTACAAAAATTAAAAAAATACAAAAAATGAGTTTATTTTAATATTTAATTAATTATGTTTTAATTAATATTTTTATAATTATAAATTTTGTATCATTTTTAAAATGAAGAATGAGTTTTTGGGTTGTAAAGTCCATTTTTTTGTCTTTGGCCCAATTTCAAAAGCCCATTCACCTTAGCCCAATACCCACTAACATAACCCTAAAACCTATACTCCTTCTTCTTAGATAACACCCTTAAACCCTAACAACAAGAGACCCATCAGCAACTTTCAGACCTTGGAACACAAAAAAACAATCGAACTCCCTCATCTCCAGCCGCCGACGACCTCAGCCAAACTCGTCGGAGATCCGGCTAAAAGCCCATACCAGCAGCCCCCCTCACGCCACAGCCACCCCTCCTTCACTTCCTGTCACGCCCCAAAATCAAGGGACGAGACTGGCGCCTAACCGGGTGAACCTTGTCAAGCGGAACTGGATTTGGCTTTCCTACCCAACGTATTACTCTGTGTTCATAACATACATTATTTCATGTGAGTTAGCCGAATTTAGATTCAAGGTACATCTTACAACATAATTCCATTTTTCCTCTTTTAGCATTTCAACGATTGATATTCAAACATACGTAATACATACATAACCTTCCAACATGATCCACGGTTCCGAGTACGTACTATTACTACCCAAAAATACATATATATACACCCACATCATGTCTACGGAGCCTCTACGAATACTAGGGATTTTACATAACTTGCCGGTAACAAGGCCCCGGCTATACCTTTACAACATAAGAAAAAGAGGGTGGTATAATCCACACACGGCCCTGAGGAGAAGAGGGCTCACCACAACTGCTGAAGAGATGAAGAGGAGGTACAACTAACGGCGGGCTGAGCTACCTGCTATGGAACCACCTACATCCATATAAAAGATGTAGCGCCCCCGGTAAAAGGGGCGTTAGTAATGTGGAATAGTACTAGTATGTATGAACAAACTTTATCCCAAGTACAATCAAGCAATACACGGATAAGAAAAAGGACAGTAATAGGACCAACAATCAAAACACACGGAAAGAGACAATCAAAGTCAACAATTTCAAAATTTCCCCTTCTTCCTTGCCAACACCACCATATTCACAAATTTCATCAATTTCATATCAATAGTGATAACGATCACATTTCCACCCTTATTACCTCGGCCACTCCTATTGCATCGGCCACCCTTATCACCACAACCCACACCTTATTACTTCGTGTTGCGGCGGGTAACCCGATCCCACCTGAAAATTCATATTTCATAACAACAACACCAAACAATTTCATTACAAGGGCCTTCCTTTCAAGGATCACAAATTCAACAACAACACCAAACAATTTCATCACAAGGGCCTTCCTTTCAAGGATCACAAATTCACATTTAACAATTCATTTACTTGGGCTCAAGGCACAATGATTCCCATTAAGCAGTAATACATTCCCATATCTGGGCACATTATCATTCTTTCATTCGCTAGCACATACTTTCATTTCAACACCCTCAAGCATTTACAAGCTTTGCACATAATAAAGTGGGTACATCAATCAATTTTCACAATCTCATATAACACAATAGTGTGGCAATCACTAAGACAATCAATTGACATATTTTCATACAAGGTACACATAACGTATGCTCGTCACAACAAGAGGGATGTTACAAGGGTTAAAGTTAGCCATACATACCTGGAGTCGAAATCCCTTTTTAACTTCTACTCACAAATCACCGAACCGACTAGTACCGTCAATCTAGGTCACAATTAAACATATTCAACTCATAATTGGAAATCATGCATACAATTCGGACTCTCTTAAGCATTTCCCGAACACTATGTGACCTTATTAGATTACCAACCCCGTCTTTGTGAAATTTACTCCGAACCATTCCCTCTTACTAGATTAACACCATTATTAAACATGCATGCAAGGTCTTAGTTAATATTTTCAAGAATCAATCCATGCTAATCCTCCCTTTGTTTAAAATCATAAAATTAATGAAAAAAGGGTTGTGATCCCTTACCTGCTAGAATGAGGAAGAAGGAGATTACTCGAAATATAAGGCCTGAGGGACTTTGATAATCACTTTGGTGGAAGAACCACTATCTCTCTCAAGAACACTCCTTTTCTTCTCTCTATTTTGTTCAGAAAACTTGTTAAAATGAAGGGGTGGGGTGTTTTAATGAACTGGGGGTCGGGTTTTAAAATTAGAAAAATTAGGAGCCCGACACAGGAATGCGGTCAGGAATGCAATCGCATTCCTGACATGCGGTCCGCAGACCGGTCGCAGAATGGCCCTCAAGATGGGCCAACTTTAAAAACACAATGTGCAGGTATGCGACCACTATGCGGTCTGCATACACGTTATGTGATCGCATAGTGCGTCGCATAACCTCCCTCACCAAAAACCAATGGGCAAGAATGCGACAACTATGCAGTCCACATAATCAGAATGCGATCGTATTCTGGACCGCATAGTTGTCCTCAATTTGGGCAGTTATGCGGTCCGCATACCCGTTATGCGATCGCATAGTGCGTCGCATAACGCCCAACTTCTGGAAAATTACATCTTTCAACTTCCGGTGTGTTTTTATTCAAAATAGGTCCTTTTTTAAGGATTTCTGTAGTTATAATAACTCGGAGACTTATTCGGGCATTACATTAAACAAGAAATTTTACGGGTCCCCTTAAAATCATTCGTCCTCAAATGAGGATTTTGGAAATCGTTTGGTTTTGAAAACATGGTATGCAAACTTCTAGATTTACACTAACTCCAAAATTTTCAGAAAATTTCGCCAGAGTTTCCTTTGTATTTAGACCTATCTACTTGTCAGAGATCCCCCGAAACACATTTCCAAGCATCATTACACAGTTTCTGTTATCCCTACAACTGGTATACAATTCATTACCTCAACACTTGCACATATCCAATCACTTTGACAACTACACATAGTTCATTCTCTTTACATCACAATTTAGCATATGATTCAATTAGTGGAACATACTCGCACACAATTTGGTCATTTTAGTGAGTCCCATACGATTCAATCACCTCAATATGCCGTATATATATTTCAATTAATCATTACCAATCTACACTACTATTAATCATTTTGCCTATCACATAAGTTTCACAAAACTTTCGTTTACTTCAAGGGTTGCACACTACCCAATTAATAACATCATATACAATTTTAGCACACATTGGAGAGTTACAACAATAAGGCAATTAGGGGAAAATGGGGTGCCTTTGCACGAATCTGAATACAACATCAAACTGCCTTGGGATAATAGTTCGCACGATCACTACTAGACTTGCTCAAACAGATGGGGATATTTTTCTCTCATTTCTTTCTCTGCTTCCCACGTGGCTTCCTCGACTCGTTGACTTCGCCACAACACTTTAACAGAAGCAATCTCTTTGTTTCTCCATTTACGGACTTGCCTATCAAGAATAGCAACCAGAACCTCTTCATATGATAATTCTTTACTAACCTCAATGGTCTCAACTAGAAGGATGTCGGAAGGAACTCCAACCACTTTCTGCAACATAGACACATGGAACACCGGGTGCACTAATGACATTTCAAGGGGCAATTCCAGCATATAAGCCACCCGTCCTATCCTTTGAGCGATACGATATGGCCCGACCTACCTAGGGCTCAACTTCCCTTTCTTCCCAAACTGTATCAGTCCCTTCATGGGAGACACCTTCAAGAACACCCAATCATCTACCTGGAACTCCAATTCTCTTCGATGAACGTCCTCATAGGACTTCTGACGACTCTGAGCAGTTTTCATTCTCTCCTGAATGACTCTAACTTTTTCCATAGCTTGGTGAACAAGATCTGGCCCTAACAATTCCGCCTCACCAACTTCGAACCATCCAATCGGAGATCTACACCTTCTTTCGTACAATGCCTCAAATGAGGCCATCTGAATACTAGCATGAAAGTTGTTATTGTAAGCAAATTTGATAAGCGGCAAATGGTCATCCCAACTACCTTTGAAATCTAAAAGACAAGCCCGTAACATATCTTCAAGCGTCTGAATAGTCCGCTCCGCTTGACCATCAGTCTGTGGATGGAAAGTCGTGCTGAGATTCACCTGAGTACCCAAACCTTGCTGAAATTTTCTCCAAAAATTAGCTATGAACTGGGCTCCTCGATCTGAGATAATAGAAACTAGAGTGCCATGCAGTCTGTCTATTTCCTTGATATAAAACTGAGCATACCGTTCTGCAGTATCGCTGGACTTAACTGGCAAGAAGTGAGCTGATTTGGTGAGTCGATCCACTATCACCCAAATTGAATCGAACTTGCGCCGAGTGTGAGGTAACCCTACCACGAAATCCATGTTGATCATCTCCCATTTCCACGTATGTATTTCTATAAGCTGAGTTAATCCACCGGGCCGCTAATGCTCAGCCTTCACCTGCTGACAATTCGGATATCTAAACACGAAGTCCGCCACACCACTCTTTATACCGCTCCGCCAATAAATTTCCCGGAGATCATGATACATTTTCGTAGAGCCTGGGTGCACAAAATACCTGGAATTATGGGCCTCCACCATTAATCTCTCCCGAAGATTATCAACATCTGGAACACATAGCCTACCTTGACATCGTAATACCCCATCATCGATGCAGAGTGAAAATGCCAAAATCTTGTTATTCAGAACTGCCTCCTCCAACTGTGCCAATGCTGGATCAATAAACTGCTTTCCTTTGTTTTCCGCTACAAGTGACGATTCTGCTCCATTATGCACCATAACCCCCCTTCGTTTGACGTCGAGAGACAAACCCCCAAACTGGCCAATTGATAAACCTCCCGAGCCAAGGGCCTCTGATTTGCTTCAAAATGAGCCAAACTACCCATAGACTTCCGACTGAGAGCGTCGGCCACCACATTCGCCTTCCCTGGATGGTACAAGATGTTCATATCATAATCCTTAAGCAATTCTAACCACCTCCGCTGCCTTAAGTTCAGCTCCTTCTACTTGAATAAATACTGAAGACTCTTGTGGTCTGAGAACACGTCCACGTGGACCCCATAAAGATAATGCCGCCAAAGTTTTAATGCAAACACCACTACCGCGAGCTCCAAATCATGCGTCGGATAATTCTTCCCGTGATTCTTGAGTTGCCTTGAAGCATACACTATAACCTTCCCATGTTGCATCAACACACACCCCAAACCAACCCTTGAAGCATCGCAATAAACCACAAATCCCTCTATACCTTCTGGCAAGGTCAATACCGGTGCCGAAGTCAATCTCGCCTTCAATTCCTGAAAACTCTTCTCACAAGCGTTGGAACACTGGAACTTCACTGCTTTTTGCGTCAATTTAGTCAATGGGGAGGCAAGGGTGGAGAATCCCTCCACAAACCTCCGATAATACCCAGCTAGACCCAAGAAACTGCGAATCTCTATCGGGGTCGTGGGTCTAGACCAATCTTTCACTGCCGCGATCTTCTGGGGATCAACCTGAATCCCTTCTCTGGAAACAACATGACCCAAAGAGGTGACTGATTCTAGCCAAAACTCACATTTCGAAAATTTAGCATACAACTGGTGATGATGAAGAGTCTGCAGAACTGCCCTAAGATGGTTAACATAATCCTCCCGACTCCGCGAATAGACGATGATGTCATCAATAAAAACAATCATGAAGAAGTCTAGAAATGGCTTGAAAACCTGATTCATAAGATCCATGAAAGCTGCTGGAGCATTGGTCAGCCCAAAAGACATTACCAAAAATTCAAAATAACCATAACGCGTCCTGAAGTCGGTCTTAGGAATATCCTGCTCTCTGATCTTCAACTGATGATACCCAGACCGTAAATCAATTTTGGAGAAGAACCTCGCACCTTGCAATTGATAGAACAAAGCATCTATTAGAGGCAATGGATACTTGTTTTTGATAGTGACTTTGTTGAGATGTCGATAATCGATACACATCCGAAGCGACCCATCCTTCTTTCTGAAGAAAAGAACCGGAGCGCCCCACAACGACACACTCGACCGAATGAACCCCTTTTCTAATAAATCCTTCAACTGCTCCTTTAACTTCATCAACTCTGCTGTCGCCATTCTGTATGGTGGAATAGATATTGGTTGCGTATCTGGTAGTACATCAATCCCGAAATCGATCTCTATATCTGGCGGAATCCCTGGAAGCTCGTCCAGAAATACTTCAAGAAACGCATTCACAACCGGCACGGACTCAGGAGCAGGCCCCTCTGAAGTGGTGTCCGCAACCCGAACCAAATGATAGACACACCCCTTTTTAATCATCATCGAGCCCTTAAGGCAGGAAATAAACCTACCCTTTGGCACCACACCATTTCCCTTCCGCTCAATAACCGGCATATTAGGGAACTCTAGCCTCATGGTTTTGGTTCGGCAGTCGAGTTTAGCGAAGCACGAATAAAGCCAGTACATTACCATAATAATATTAAAATCTACCATCCCAAGATCAATAAGATCGGTCGTAGTAACGTGACCACATACCGTGGCAACACAATTCCTATAGACTCGTGCGGCTATAATAGAATCACCAACCAAAGTCGATACAAAGAATGGCTCATGAAGTTGTTCGGGTTCTATCCCAAAACGTGAAGCAATAAACGGAGTAACATAAGATAAGGAGGACCCCGGATCAATAAGAGCATAACAATCAAGTGCTTGCATAGTCAGAATACATGTAACAACATCTGGAGAAGACTCCGCGTTCTGGCGACCACTCAAAGCATAGAACCGACTGGGTCCACCTCTACATCGAGCTCAACCCCTAACTGCACCATGCCCCGCTGGAACTGGAGGACGCCCTGAAGATGTGGTGACTGAAGAACAGAATGATTGAGAAAAACCCCTACCCCTGCCTTGCTGGGCGCACGGCAATCCCGTTGAATATGACCTCTCACTCCACACGCGTAGCACATCGGGATATCCAGATAACAAGACTCGGTATGGAACATCCCACACTTGGGGCAGGGAGCCCTCCCCTGCTGCTGAAACCTCCCTCCTGGGCGACATGACTGATGGGGTCTCCTGGTGTTTGATCCTGGTCCCCAGCGACTGCTCTGCTGGAAACGATGCACTGATGGACATGCACTGGCTGAGGACTGTGCATAGGACTGGGATGGCCCTGATGACCCTCTCCCATGAACTGGTCTCCCTCCTCCAACTGAACTCCCCGAGTGGACCGCTAACCGGGCCCTGCTGCTACTCTCTCTCTCTGACCTTATCTTCAATTTCCTAGCCTCTGTAGCCTGGGCGAATCCCACAATCTTCCCATAATTCATATCTGAGTGCAGGGCATCTGTAGCAGCTTCATTCACAACTAAGGGACTAAGGTCCTGAACGAAACATCGAACCCTGGCATCCATAGTCGACACCAAATGAGGAGCATATTTAGACAACCGCACGAACTCCATGTGGTACTCCCACATACTCATATTACCCTGCTTGAGGACCTCAAACTCCGTAGCACGGGCTGCTACAGTCTCGGCAGGAAAGAAGTGATCCATGAAAGCATCCAAAAACTCGTCCCATCTAGCGGGAGGACTTCCCTCCCCTCGGGAACCCTCCCACATCTCAAACCAGGAATATGTTGCTCCCCTCAGCCTGTAAAAAGCTAACTCAACCCCCTCTATTTCTGTAGACTTCATCATTCGAAGAGTCTTGTACATCTCATCAAGAAAATCATGCGGATCGGCCTCTGGATCTGTACCTAAGAACTCTGGAGGGGCCAACCGCAGAAACTGGTTGACTTTGGAGCCGGCGGAATCACCCTGTCCGCTAGAGGACGCAGGGGTAACATGAGATCCTTAGGCCATAGCGGCCACCAACTGAGTCAACATATGAATAGCTTTTCTGAGGTCCCCATCGGACGTAACGGGACCGGAAGATGGAACTGTAGAGGGGTCAGAAATATCAGTGGGAGGGATTTCAACACCCTCCGCCGCCACAGGAACAGGAACGCTTTGATCCGGAATAGAAGGGTCAGGTAGATTCAAGGTCGGGGAGTCACTCTCACCCGCACTATCTGTTACATAATTCACAGCCACACCCGGGGTGGCATTGGCCTCAAGGCCGAGTCGAGCTCTCTTCTTGGTGCCATTACTAAAAATTTTTGAACAAAGCACGAATTAGGCAAGGTTATTTTCACTTTCCGGTTCACCGCACGATATAGAATAACAATGAAAGGGTAATTTCCTAAATGTCCATGTAGCCCCCTAATTATAGATGTGGTCGACAACACACCGATAAGAATGGATCTATTAGACACGGCTCCGAGACATCCTAGGACTCTTTAAAAACCTTAGGCTCTGATACCAATTTTTTCACGCCCCAAAATCGAGGGACGAGACCGGCGCTTAACAAGGTGAACCCAGTCAAGCGGACCTGGATTTGCCTTTCCTACCCAACGTAATACCCCGTATTCATAACATACATTATTTCATGTGAGTTAGCCGAATTTAGATTCAAGGTACATCTTACAACATAATTCCATTTTTCCTCTTTTAGCATTTCAACGATTGATATTCAAACATACGTAAAACATACATAACCTTCCAACATGATCCACGGTTCCGAGTACGTACTGTTACTACCCAAAACTACATATATATACACCCACATCATGTCTACGGAGCCCCTACGAATACTAGGGATTTTACATAACTTGCCGGTAATAAGGCCCCGGCTATAACATTACAACATAAGCAAAAGAGGGTGGTATAATCCACACACGGCCCCGAGGAGAAGGGGGCTCACCAAAACTGCTGAAAAGATTAAGAGGAGGTACCACTAACGGCGGGCTGAGCTACCTGCTATGGAACCACCTACATCCATATAAAAGATGTAGCACCCGCGGCAAAAGGGACGCTAGTAATGTAGAATAGTACTAGTATGTATGAACAAACTTTATCCCAAGTACAATCAACCAATACACAGATAAGAAAAAGGACAGTAATAGGACCAACAATCAAAACTCACGGAAAGAGACAATCAAAGTCAACAATTTCACAATTTCCCCTACTTCCTTTCCAACACCACCATATTCACAAATTTCATCAATTTCATATCAATAGTGATAACGATCACATTTCCACCCTTATTATCTCGGCAACCCTTATTACCTCGGCCACCCTTATCACCACAACCCACACCTTATTACTTCGTGTTGCGACGCGCAACACGATCCCACCTGACAATTCATATTTCATAACAACAACACCAAACAATTTCATCACAAGGGCCTTCCTTTCAAGGATCACAAATTCATATTTAACAATTCATTTAGTTGGGCTCAAGGCACAATGATTCCCATTAAGCAGTAATACATTCCCACAGCTGGGCACATTATCATTCTTTCATTCGCTAACACATACTTTTATGTCAACACCCTCAAGCATTTACAAGCTTTGCACATAATAAAGTGGGCACATCAATCACCTTTCACAATCTCATATAACACAATAGTGTGACAATCTCTAAGATAATCAATTCACATATTTTCATACAAGGTACACATAACGTATGTCGTCACAACAAGATGGATTTTACAAGGGTTAAAGTTAGCCATACATACCTGGAGTCGAAATCCCTTTTTAACTTTTACTCACAAATCATCGAACCGACTACCGTCAATCTAGTTCACAATTAAACATATTCAACTCAGAATTGGAAATCATGCATACAATTCAGACTCTCTTAAGCATTTGCCGAACACTATGTGGCCCCATTAGATTACAAACCCCGTCTTTGTGAAATTTACCCCAATCCACTCCCTCTTACTAAATTAACACCATTATTAAACATGCATGCAAGGTCTTAGTTAATATTTTCAAGAATCAATCCATGTTAATCCTCCCTTTGTTTAAAATCAGAAAATTATTGGAAAAAGGGTTGGGAGCCCTTACCTGCTAGAATGAGGAAGAAGGAGATTACTCGAAATATCAGGCCTGAGGGACTTTGAAAATCACTTCGGTAGAAGAACCACTTTCTCTCTCAATAACTCTCCTTTTCTTCTCCCTATTTTGTTCAGAAAACTTGTTAAAATGAAGGGGTGGGGTGTTTTAATGAACTGGGGGTCGGGTTTTAAAATTAGAAAAATTAGGAGCCCGACACAGGAATGCTGTCAGGAATGCGATCGCATTCCTGACATGCGGTCCGCAGTCCGGTCGCAGAATGGCCCTCAAGATGGGCCAACTTTAAAAACACATTGTGCAGGTATGCGACCACTGTGGTCCGCATACACGTTATGCGATCGCATAGTGCGTTGCATAACCTCCCTCACCAAAAACCAATGGGCAAGAATGCGACAACTATGCGGTTCGCATAACCAGAATGCGATCGCATTCTGAACCGCATAGTTGTCCTCAATTTGTGCAGTGGCCTGCCCAGGTATACGACCATTATGCGGTCTGCATGCCTGTTATGCAATCGCATAGTGCGTCGCATAACGCCCAACTTCTGGAAAATTACATCTTTCAACTTCCGGGGTGTTTTTATTCAAAATTGGTTGGTTTTTTTAAAGGATTTTTATAGTTATAACAACTCAGGGACTTATTCGGGCATTATCTTAAAAAACAAATTTTACGGGTCCTTACACTTTCTTCACGACCTCTCCAGCGACCTCACCCATCTGTCGATGTCCCTCACTAAACTCGCCGGCAGAGAACCCTTCACCGCTAGCATTACCCTCTCTCATCTCTTCTTCTTCTTCTCTCCAACCGTCCACTCCTCCATCATTTTCCCACCCCTAAAACCAGAAGCCCCACAAACGACCTCCTTCATGGCCGCCGAGCTCCCTCACCACTACAAACAAGAAACACACACACATACGAAGAACAAAAAGCGGGCAGAACACAAAAAAGAGTGTCGAGACAAATTTCGGACAGATTTTTGAATATAAAATAAATAGTTTTTTGCTTCTTAAAATACCAGAAACTCGAACAAAAATTGGTTTCAATAGTCTCCTTTATGATTTCAATTTTTGTTTTGTTATGGAACGTGTTTGAGTATCGTTTGTTCGAGTTCACTAAGGTGAGGTTGTTTGAGTTTTAGCGGATTAGTGTCGATTTTGATTCATAACTTATTTTATTGAATCTTGTCAGAATGATCATTTGTATAAATGGTTCGATAAAGTCATTGGGGTTGGTAAATCTTAGGCGCAATTAGATAAATTATTACAACTACGGGTACGGTTCACGTGACGTGGTTGTGATACCTAATTCTGAATTAGATTAAAGTAGGAGTATCTTTAGTTTTCATTAAGAATAATTTGAGGTGCGCCATACACAAATAAAATCCTATAATCTATGGCCCTCACGTAAATAAAAAAAAATTAGTATAGAAAACCCCTTGAACTCTCGTAGTTTTCTCTAGGCACGTTAATTAAATAATTGTCATATCTACGGGTACGGTTCCTGTGACGTGGTTGTGACGCTTAACTACTAAAACCCGGGGGTACATTTATGTGACCCGACCATAATTTAAGTTTAATAAAATAAACACGTTGTGGATCGTGGGTACGGTTCCCGTGACACAATTCGCAATGTGTAACCAAATAATTAGTTGTATAACAATTGGATTATTAAAAGCGGTTTAAAAGGAATAAAATGCACGAAGGTTTCATACATTGTTTTAAAATCAGATAAATATGCAAATAATAATAGTTGAGCGACCGTGCAAAAACCACAGAACCCGGGAATGCCTAACACCTTCTCTCGGGTTAACAGAATTCCTTACCCGGATTTCTGTGTTCGCGGACTGGAAAACAGAGTCAATTTTTCCTCGATTTGGGATTGAAACCGGTGACTTGAGACACCATAAACTATCTCAAGTGGAAACTCTAAATTTTAAATAAAATAATCCCGTTTCGATTGTCACTTAAATTGGGAAAACTTCCTTACCCTTCCGGGGATAGTAAAAAGGAGGTGTGACAGCGAGTATGTTACTCGGTGGAGATTGAAAGCTACGGAAGTAAGGCCGAGATTGCAAGAAGAGCAGATGAACAAGTTCTTTGTCCAGGCCCAGGATCCACAATACTACGAAAGGTTAATGGTTATCAAAAATCACAAATTCTCTGATATCATCAAATTGTGGGAAAGATTGAAGAAGGAATCAAGAGCGGAATGGTAACTAATTTCGAGGCATTACATGCTACGAACAAAGCTTTGTTGTCAGCGGGTATATCAAAAAAGAAGGAAGTAGGGGCCGTGATGGTGGCCCAAGGTCCAAAATCTCCTCTTACATATCCAACACCTCCACCTACATATCAACCTTCACCTCCCAGATATCTACAACCAACCACCACCTACCATATTTATAACACCCAGCCGGCATATTACCACTCACCGCCGGCCCGCGAAAACTATTTAAAACCTACACCAAATTTCGACCGCAGGCTGCCTAGACAATATACCCCTATTGCTGAACCTATCGATCAGTTATAAGAAATGATGAAAGTTGCTGGTTATGTCACTCCAATTCCCATTGTTTACCTGGAAAACTCCTCTCAATGGGTCAATCCAAATAAAACAATGTGCCTACCACTCCGGCATGAAGGGCCATACCATTGATGAATGTCGCACTTTGTAAGACCTGCAGCTGCACCTACTGCGTTTGAAGTAGAAATGACCAAACCCTTCACTGTGACGGTGGTACCCGTACCATCCTTTAATGAAAAAGTCGTACCGTGGGACTATGTTGCAGAAGCCAGGAGAAAAGGAAAAGCAAAAATGGAAGAAACTGGTGTAACACAAGGGATGACCCAGACTAGCAGAGTTTACACACCTGAGTACTTAGGGGGAACAAGTAAAGAAGCTGCTTCCAAGAAGCCCATCATTTAAACTGGACCGGATGATCTTTGGATAAAGGTGCAAGCAAGGGAATACTTTGTAGTGGACCATCTGAACAAAACCCCTGCTCAGATATATATTCTATCATTACTGCAGAACTTTGAAGCACATAGGAATGCCTTGATGGAGGTATTGAACGAAGCTTACATGCCAAACAATATTACCACTGGGAAAATGGCTAACATGGTAGGATAAGTACTGGAGAGCCATAAGATCACTTTCCATGAAGATGAATTGCCGCAGGAAGGACTAAGCCACAACAGGGTGCTGCATATCACGGTACAATGTGAAGATAAATTCATTGTCAGGGTTTTGATAAATGGAGGTGTCAGTCTCAACATCTGCCCATTGACAACTTTGAAGAGATTGGGGAAAGGATTGCATGAAATACGGGAAGGAACTATGAATGTAAAAGCATTCGATGGATCTCAAAGGGCCACAATCGGGGAAACCAACCTTTGCTTACAAATGGGCCTGACCTAGTCTGATGTCGAATTCCAAGTACTCGACATATCTGCCTCACACAACTTATTACTGGGATGGCCTTCGATACACACTACTAGGGTTGTGTCTTCCACTTTGCACCAGGTTGTAAAGTTTGAATGGAACCATCAGGAGGTGATCATCCATGGAGACGGGAGTAATCCCATTTATACCAATCAAACTGATCCGGTCATGGAAAATATAAGGAAATGTGGTGGAGAGACTTCTCATCGCATCGAGCGCGTCAATGCGATTGAGAACGACAAGTGGTGGAGCAGAAAAATAGAAGCGTGCTAGCATGGGCAGGGTATGAACCCGGCAAAGGGCTCGGGAAGAATCTCTAAGGCATTGTCAAATCGATACAGCTAAAACGTCACGTCATGACCTTTGGATTGGGATATCAGTACACCTGGAATGAGTATCAAAATTGGTTGGCACAATGGCGCGGTCCTTATTACCCCTTGAACAACCAATACCGCATCTGAGCCAATCCTTCCATCAGGCTCCGAAGAGGATGAAGTGCTAGCCGGTTTGAGGAATTTATTTATAGAAGAGGAAGTCATGGATTGTAGTGTAATAGTTGAGGAGGAGGAGGAAGAAGGCATCGTCATCCAGAAAGTGGAGAAAGGAGACGTCCTTAGAAATTTGAAAGCCACACCATCAAGGCTCCGACAAGTCCCGAGGTAGCCTGGCTACTAACGTCATTTATTTTTGAAAACAATTCTTCTTGAGCATTTTGTTTTAAAATATTTTCAGTATTTTTTTTTTAAAACATTGTTTGAGCTATTAAAAATTGATTTGTTTGACATTTTAATATTTATCAATGGCTTGATTTTTTATTATTACTATCTTCTATATCTTTCTATCTACAACATTACTATTTTTTATCTTGATGAACCAACGACTGTGACATGTTATGAGACAACACAACCTAAAGAAAGTGACTCGGAAGAGATAGAAGAAGAAGATGTGATACCTGAGGAAATTATCAAAGAAGTTGAGAATTTTGAATAAGCCTAAGTCCAATCCGGATGAAACTGAGATAGAAAACTTGGGAGATTCGGAAACAGTCAAAGAGACTCGCTTAAGCATTCACTTGTCACCATCAGAGAAGGAAGAGTACACTCATTTTGCTGAAAGAGTATGAAGACATTTTCGCATGGTCGTGTGACGATATGACCGGATTGAGCACATACATGTAGCTCATAAGCTACATACCAATCTGATGTGTCCACCAGTAAAGTAGAAACTCAGGAAGTTCAATCCAGACATGAGTCTAAAAATCAAGGAAGAAGTCACCAAGCAAATCAAAGCTAAGGTCCTCAAGGTAGTTGCATATCCAACTTGGTTGGCCAACATTGCGCCGGTTTCAAGAATGACGGGAAAGTCAAGGTGTGTGTCGACTATCGGGATTTAAACAGAACAAGTCCTAAAGATGATTTCCCACTACCAAATCTACACATACTGATCAACAACTGTGCTAATCTTGAACTCCAATCCTTTGTAGATTGATTCGCGGGTTATCATCAGATTTGGATTGATGAAGAACATGCTGAGAACACAGCTTTCATCACGCCATGGGGAGTGTATTGTTACAAAATGATGTCGTTTGGTTTAAAGAATGATGGGGCCACCTATATGAGGGTCGTGACAACTATTTTCATGACATGATACACAAGGAGATAGAAATATATGTGGATGATGTCATCATCAAATCCAAGAAGGCTGCAGATCACACAACAAATTTGAGAAAGTTTTTTGACCGGCTTCGGAAGTACAATCTGAAACTGAATCCCTTAAACACTTTGGAGTTCTTGTCGGGAAATTGTTAGGGTTCATCGTCAGCCTCCGAGGAATTGAGTTAGACCCATCAAAGGTCAAGGCTATCCAGGACTTACCACCACCAAATAGCAAGAAGGACGTGATGAGTGTTTTGGGACGTCTCAACTTTATCAGCCGCTTCATAGCATAATTATTGTAATATGTGAGCTGATTTTCAAAATCCTGAAGAAGGAATCCGCAACCAGTTGGACCAAAGATTTCCAAAAAGATTTTGAAAAAATGAAAGAATACTTGTCCACACCACCAGTACTAGTCCCTCCAGATCCTGGTAGACCACTGCTACTCTACCTTTCCGTACTAGATGGGGCTTTCGATTGTGTCTTGGGACAACAACATGCCATATATTATCTGAGCAAGAAGTTCACACCTTATGAAGTAGGGTATTCTCTGCTGGAACGCACTTGTTGTTCTCTGACATGGATAGCCTAGAAATTAAGGCACTATTTATGTGTTTATACCATATATCTCACATCAAGGATGGATCTTTTGAAGTACTTCTTCCAGAAGCCTATGCCTACAGGAAAGCTGGCCAAATGAAAAATATTATTGAGTTAATTTGATATCATCTATGTAACTCAGAAGGCGTTTAAGGGACAGTAATTAGCAGATCATCTTGCGGAAAATCCTATAGGAGGAGAATATGAACCATTGAAAACATATTTTCCCGATGAAGAGGTGTCATTGAGGATATTGCTGAAGCCTACGACGGGTGGAGAATGTTCTTCGACGGAGCTACGAATTTCAAAAGAGTCGGTATCAGAGCCGTTTTGGTGTCAGAAACCGGTCAACATTACCCGGTGTTCGCAAAACTCAGGTTTCCTTACACCAATAATCTGGCAGAGTATGAAGCCTGCATATTAGGGCTCAATTTGGCTGTCGACATGAATATCTAAGAATTGTTGGTGATTGGTGATTGGTGATTCAGACCTGCTGGTACACCAGGTACAATGAGAATGGGCTACAAAGAACACCAAGATATTACCATATCTTCATCACGTACAAGAGATGATGAAGAGATTCACGAAAATAGAGTTCCGGCATGTCTCCAGAATCCAGAATGAGTTCGCATATGCACTGGCCACCTTGTCCTCCATGATAAAACACCCATACAAGAATTTCATCGATCCCATTCCGGTAAGAATCCATAATCAGCCGGCTTATTGTGCTCATGTTGAAGAAGAAACATATGGAAATCCATGGTTCCACGATATCAAGTAATATTTGGCAAAAGGAGAATACCCATAGCATGCAAACCATACTCAGAAACGCACACTTCAAAGATTGTCTAACCATTTCTTCTAGAGTGGAGGAATTCTGTATAGAAGAACTCCATATCTATGGCTATTACGGTGTGTCGATGCCAATGAAGCCTTCAAACTGCTTTAGGAAATACACGTTGGAACCTGCGGCCCACATATGAATGATTTCATCCTAGCCAAGAAGATACTTAGAGCAGGATATTTTTTGATGACTATTGAAACAGACTGCATCCGATATGTCCAGAAATTTCATTAGTGCCAGATACACGTAGATATGATATGGGTACCTCCAAATGAACTCAATGCAAAAAGTGCACCTTAGTCTTTTGCCGCCTGGGGAATGGATGTCATTGGACCATACGAGCCTGCCGCTTCAAATGGGCACAAGTTTATTCTAGTGGTCATAGGCTACTTCACGAAATGGGTTGAAGCTGCATCTGACAAAGTTGTAACCAAGAAAGTCGTCGCATATTTTGTTAGAAACCGTATTGTTTGCCTATTCGGAGTTCCAGAATCTATCATCACTGACAATTCCGCCAATCGCAACAGTGACCTAATGAAATCTATGTGCGAGACCTTCAAAATCAAGCACAAAAATGCTACAGCATATCAGCCCCAAATGAATGGAGTCGTGGAGGCCGCCAACAAGAACATTAAGAAGATACTAAAGAAGATGGTGGAGAATTACAAACAAGGGCATGAGAGTTACCGTTCGCCTTATTGGGATACCCTACTACAATCTGCACGTCGAGCGGAGTAACTCCTTACCTATTGGTCTACAGTACTGAAGCCGTTATTCCCGCCGAGGTAGAAATCCCTTCTTTGAGAATCATACAAGAAGCTGAACTCAGTGATGCATAATGGGTAAAGAGCCACTATGAACAATTAGCTCTCACTGACAGGAAAAGAATTAATGCAGTGTGTCATGGTCAGCTCTATTATAACATAATGTCCAGAGATTTCAACAAAAGGGTCAAACCTAGACAGTTTGCACTGGGGTAGCTGGTGCTGAAATGGATCTTTCCACATCAGGATGATTCTCACCCAACTGGCAAGGACCCTACATGGTTCACGAGGTACTAACAGGAGGAGCACTCATACTTGCAGAAATGGATGGAAAATTTTGGCCAAAGCCTATCAACTCAGATGCAGTCAAAAGATATTATGTTTAAACTGTTTATATTTCTTCATAAGATGTAATTGAACTACGCCTGACCTGATTCCCGTTTAAGAGAGAATATGTAGGCAGCCGTGTGGGTTCGGTCACAAAAGAAATATAAGGTTTTCCCCATAATCAGAAATTGGGGCAGAATTTTGAGGAGGACCCTCAAAATTCAGGAGTAAGTTCAGCCAATGGCACTGTATGCGGAACAACCAGAAATTTTTCTAAATAACCGGGGCAGAATTTTGAGGAGCCTCAAAATTCTGCGGCAAGAAGGTCGCAATGTCTATGATAGTGTCATGGTTACCGGTTCATCTAATTGATTTTTTAAATTGCATATTACTATGTTTTAAATAACTATGCATGCATATTTTTCGAAAAAACATTATTTTTATCCGGATGCTACCCATGGTAACTCGAAAAAACATTATTCTTGTATTTTTATCACTGTAGCTAACTTGACAAGATTGACGCAATCATTGAAATTTTGATGTAGTAACAGCTGTCGATTCTCCATGAAGTTGTACCAAGCACTTCAAAGGGTGAAATGAGGTCTTGAACTAAGTAAATTAAATCCAAGTACTTTACAGGAATAGTGAAATGTTTATTAAAATTCTAATTTTTCGTGTGAGGGTCGTCTTTGTTCCACAAGTTGAATTTGTTGACCCAAAAGACAAGGTAGTCTTTGTGGATCCAAAATCTCGATTTTAGGTCCATGAATTCAACTAGATACATGGGAAGATGGGAAACAATAAGGAAAAGTGACATGACCACACAAAAGGAAGTCATCGCTCTTTCTTCTTTTCAATTTCTGTGACACAACCATTTTGGGAATGAGCAGTAAGTACAAGGATACTCCCCAGACAATTGTTAAAAAATGTGAAGTAAAACCTCACTTTACTTATCAGCAAAATGTAAATAATGGCTTAGCCTAGATTTTCAAAAATTTGTACGTGTAAACAAGGCATTTCATGCCTCATGACTCATCATGCCTATTAGTGCCACTTTGGCTTAGATATGCCAAGTGGCTGCCCCAATAAAATCTTTATCCACTTAATCATAATTATCCTCACAATTAATTAATTATTTATATAATTAAAAATTATTTCAATTTACTTAAAATACTACTTAATTTTAACACACTTTATATAATTTACTATCATGGTCATGTGGTACCACGTAAAATAAATTTACACACTATTATTTCATTAAAATATCCATTTTAAATCCTATTGTGGATATTAACTTGTCTTTTTATCTATCATCATAGTATATGATATCTACTCAAATAGGTTAGCCGGCATATTTCATCTAAATAATACTACTTATAGAGTGATACGCACAAGTATTATTTGTTCAAAAGAATGACAAGTTCTTCTAACTATTAGCAATAACTACTGCAAACCCAAAGTCTCCTGCAGTTTGGTTAAACATTAAGCATACTTTGCTATAAAAAGTCCTTGCCCTTCTATTCTTAGTTTAGAAATTAAATAAGTTAATAGTTGATACCAAGCGTACCAAAAAGAATTAATTATTCCACTCTTGTGATATCAATACAAGAAATAGAAGCATTGTATGCTAATTCTCAAAATCGTAAGAAGATAATCTTCTTTTCTAGTGAGAAAATGTCACGACCCGTTTTCGGGTTGTGATGGCATCTGTCGTGGAACCAGGCTAGCCAACCGCTACAACAATACTCAATTCATTTACTAGAGAAATTTACTCATTTTTTTGGCTCAACTCATAGAAATACAGAAATTTTTAATCAGTTAAAAACAGTCTAACAGAAGAAATAAGCTCCAACAATCAATCTAGGATCTGGAGTCACGCAGTCATGAGCTACTAACATCAATACAACTGAGAAATAATACTGAAGTTTTAAGTTTCCAATTTCTAATACAGGAGGAAAAATAAGGAAAAGAGGGACGGGACAGCGAACGCCAGCTGCTACCTCGTCGGCTCTGAGAGATAAGCTGCTATCACCGATCCGCGTCAAATCTCGGTGCACCTGGATCTGCACACACAGTGTGCAGGTAAGTAACGAAAACAACCTACGGTCTGAGGAGGTAGTGACGAACTCAACCTCCGTAAATAACAATTCGAATAATGAATGTTTCAGAAATAACCGAGAATATCAGTGACAATCATGTTATGTAAATGACCCTAGAACTTAGTTAAATCCGTGACNCCCGTAACATGTACGACGTGGTGATTTAGTCACTAAGTACCGAGGGAGCAGGCCAGTTCAGCCTTTCGGAGAAATCCATCTCCGGAATATCATACTCATCCATAATCTGTACCAGGGAAATCAATCCCTCCGTATCTCATAAACAGTATATGTGCCAGGGAAATCCATCCCTCTATATCTCATATCTCAGATAAATCCATGTCCAGGGAAATCCATCCCTCAATATCTCATATCTCGGACAAATCCATGTCCAGGGAAATCCATCCCTCAATAACTGTGCGCTCACTGGGGGTGTAAAGACTCCGGAGGGGCCGCCAAGGATATGGCCCAAGCGCTATATATATATCAAGCCCACGAAGGGTATATCATCTCAACATTTGGCTCTAGGCCCATACTCAGTCAGAATTACCAGTCTCCTCACAACACTCTCATTATGTAACCAGCCCAAACAATGGCAATGCATGATAAATAAATGATTTCTGAGACTGAAATACGAATACATGTATAATAACAGGACTGAGTATGCACAAGTAAAGTTCGCAATAGAAACAACAGTAACGGACCCTTTCCGGTCTCCACATATAAACATGAAGTCTTATCATTAATACTTGTTATGTTTCTTTTAGTTTCTACGCATTAATAGCCTTCACAGTACCGATGTCATGGTGGAACAACAGTTAAACCGTGCCTGGGGATAAGCCGGGCCACAACAAATCAACCAACACTCATATGCCCGTCACTTGGCGAGTGTATCATAGTAACTATCATCAATTAGCATGTACATTGGGGGTTTTGAACCCCTTAGTTCCAAGGTTGATGCCGTTACTTACCTCGAAACCGGCTCAACTCTACTCCGTCGGGCCCTTTTCTCGAGAATCGGCCTCCAAATGCTCCAAATCTATCAATAATCAATTACATAGCGTCACAATGTGCTAAGGAACAATCCCCAAATCAAAATTTAGCAAAAATACCAAAATCCCGAATTCGGTCAAAACCCGGCCCTCGGGCCCACGTCTCGAAAGTCAGAAATTTTCACAACACTAGGTTCCTTGCCCTTTCCCGAGTCTAACCATACCAAGAACACGAAAATCGGACCTCAAATGGTCCTCCAATCCCCCCATTCTTCTTCTCTTAAACCCAAGCCCTAACCACCATTTTTCTACTGTTATTACCAAAGATTTAAATCAAAAATCGTTCTTAATGCACAATATAACGGGTTTTGAGTCCAAGAAATTTACCTCCTTGAAGAAACAACGAAATCCCTCTTCAAAACCCCTTCAAAACCTCCAACCCGTGTGTAAAAATGGTGAAAGAGGGCTAATTTCGCGAAGGCTGCCTTTTTATAGTTCTGCCTAGGCATTTCCGCAACAGCGGCGTTTTTCTCGCACCTGCGACTCCGCAGGTGTGATCTTTCAACCACACCTGCGAAACCCACTTAAGTTGCCCAGCTTCCGCACCCGCGATATTTTTTCCCGCGCCTGCGACATCGCAGGTGCGGACATCCATCCGCCCTTGCGACCTCCTTCGCACTTGCGGCCTTTTTATCGCAACAACGGGACCGCAGGGGCGACATATTGACCGCACCAGCGGTCCTTCACTTAACACCCAGAGCGCGTGCCTGCGACCCCATCTCCCGCACCTACGACCTCGCAGGTGCGATCTTCCTTCCTCCCCAACGACAAAACATCGCACCTGCGCCATGTTTTCCGCGCCTGTGATAGCCGCACCTGCGGCCCAAGCATCGCAGGTGCGATCGCACCAGCAACAGCAGCTTCAGCTGCATTTCAAGTTCCAACTTCTCCGTTTAACGCCCGAAATCAAA
>MDKH01100287.1:0-14694 GCA_005239495.1 Nicotiana undulata | reverse complement strand
AAACTGATTTCGAACTCATTATTTGATGAACACTACGTGGTGACTTGGTGTTTTACTGGTTTGTGGAATTGTGTACATGTTCTGTGTGTTTATATTACTCAGACTGTGATTTATTTTCATTACTACTGAGTTGGCGTACTCTTAAAGACTCCCTGTGCCTCTGTGCACAGATCCAGGTACTAGTTCACAGCAGTAGCTGACGCAGGTTCGTTAGCAGCAGTCACGGGATTTCGAGGTAGCTGTCCAGCGTCCACTGCTTCTTCATTTCCCTTCCTTATTTAGTCTTAGCATTTGATTCAGAGACATATTATAGTTTTATCAGAGTTAGATTTATTTATTCCTAGATACTCATGATTATTGACTCCAGTTCTTAGGAGGTTGTTAGACTATTTTATTTTTTTTGGACGTTAAGACTTATTTATATAAATTTTGCTATGGTTGCTTGATTATTATTAATTGTGAAATATTATGATTTAACAAAAGCGTAGTAAAGTGATGGTTGGCTAGCCTAGTTCCATGATAGGCGCCATCACGGCCTGTTAGGATTTGGAGTCGTGACACTTATTTTCCAACCAAGCGACACCTACAAGGATAACTAATCTTGGGATTGTTTATCCGACCTCTTAGGTGGAATAAAATGATACACAAAATTTGTATAGGCAGAACTTTTTAGGGGTCATTTGGTTGGGAAACAAGTTGTCACATGATTAGTTATCTCACCCTCCCATAGTAATAAATAACACTATAATCCGGAATAACTAATCCCATGATTAGTTATACCACAATTTTATCTCAATCAAAAATGGAATAAACTCATCTTAAATTTAATGCCAGGACTAATTATCCCTTATACCAAACGAACCCTTAGTGCAAAGATGGTCAAGTCCTTTAGTGCAATACGACAAAATGAGCTTTCAAGTCTCATTTCGTCAATTCGTTCCATGACCAACTTCAATGCCCAATCACAAATGACGATGTAGCAGTGCTCTTCGTAAGTTTGCATCAATTTACTCGAGCCTTTCTCACGCTAATTGTAGAGTCTGTATCTGTATATAAAATGCTTACAGCTTTGCTGATCTCGTGTTGATGTATACATTTAAGTTCTGGAATAAGTAATTGTCCAATACTTCTTACAGGCTAACGGTGTTATTCTTGCAAGCTCAACATATTAAATATATTGCAAAGATAATCACTAATCAAATGTTCAAATGCATGGATTCTCAAAGTTGGAACTTTAATTATATATCTCTAGACCCCTTTTAAGATTTCTCCTTAGATTTTAGTAACTAAAATTCCATTGAGTTACATATTTTACCTTACAAAAGAATTTATTGACTTCATTTATTTGTTTGTTGACATAGGAAATCGTTATTGGTAGAATTGATACCTCATCGTCAACTATTATTTGCGCATTGTCAGAAATGATGAAGAACCCAAATGTTATGGCCAAGGCTCAAAGTGAAGTGAGACCAGTTAAACATATCTAAGGTTTGTGATTATGGAAACATTAAGGCTATGTAGCGAGCAAATAGATATTGATGGAATCCCAGAAGTTGGCATGATTCTGAAAGTTTTTATCGAATTATGAGAAATCACTTTGAGTTTATTCCATTTGGTGCAGGAAGAAAGATTTGTCCAGGAATGCTATATGGTTTGATTTAGTTAATGTTGGGACTTCCATTGGTGCACTTACTCTACTACTTTGAATGGGAACTCCCATATGGAACTAATCCACAAAATTTAGATATGACTGAAGCACAGGGATTAACTGCAGTGAGAAAGAAAGATTTATATTTAGTTGGCACAGATCATAGAAACGATAAAGAATTCTGATGCGTTGCTTGATATGGTGAAATATTGTCCCACCACGGACTATACGCAATTCATCATCTGCTAAATTTAGGCTTGGTTTATTTATTTATATCCATTTGCATCTTGGAGCTGAACACCGTGAAAATGCTCAAAGAATAACGCTGTTTTTTTTTTAAAAGTTAAATTGCAACAGAGTTTGATATATACTATACACTAGTGGGGATTGTGTCGTTCTTAATTCTTAAAGAAATGGTATATCTAATCAATGCTTAATGACTAAATGCAGTTTCTTACACATGTGAGTTAAGTTAGTTTTGACCAATTTCTGAACTTACTTTTCGTATGTTAAAAAAAAATGTCTCAGCCCTCAGGTAATAAAATAAGAAGAAGAAAAACAGATTGAAACTTTTGGATATTCTGCTAGTACTATAATTTATCCACCTAGTACTCAAGTTACCTTCGACAGATGCCACAATAACAAGAATAACATGTAACTAAACAAGATTTAGTTTCCATTGTTCGTAACCGACTCGAAGCTTTCCAATTCAATCCTTTCCTTACTATTATTGAGACGGAATTGGACATAGAGTATAAGGACAATCCAGAATACTCACAAAATTTATCAACAATTCTAGTTCAACATATTTTTGTTTTATATGAGACAACGAGTACTTAGTACCAGATATAGATATCCTTTTACATAGTTCGAGTACTATCTTGTAAGTGGCACTTATGACAACGTGTAAGTTTCCTCCACTGCGCATGTCATTGTGTTATACTCACAAATAGTTCCCGAAGGTTTGTCATCGAGTAGTCAAAAGACGAAAGCAAATAATAAAGAAATATAATGTAAAAAAATGCCTCTTCAGATAAACAATAATTATTGGGACAAACTTATGAAAGAACAACAAATAAACCATATGGACGCAAATAAAATCATGTCAATCAAGTTCAAAAGCCATTTTAAATTTCTAAATTGGCTGGGGGGAAAATGCAATTTTGGGATTTCAGTAGCGAGATTACGCATTCTGAATTTCAACTGTCCAACTCTTGCTCGTTACTGATACTAAATTTCACCTTTCTTACTATCGCTCACTAAAAGTTCAGTCATGACATTTTCTCGACAATCAATACTTATACCACTTTTAACGTCACTTTATCAAATACTATATATTATCTAGTGCTTAGAAACTGAACCCATGGGTGAATATGTGCAGAACTAAGTACCTTGACGCCTACACTAAAGCGTCAACTGGGCATATAACATACAGATGGCTTCACTAAGCTTGAGGGTTGAAGAGCAATTTAAGAAGGCTTCTAACAGTTGACACAACAAAAGATTGTAAATCCATTTACTCAGTGATCAAAATGACAAGTGCAGGATGTTCCTATCCAGATCAAAATGTCAACTAACAGAAACACAAACTAGTTTATTCAACTATAGTTTCCACTTTTCACAGAAAAATAAGTTTCCACTTTTCACAGAAAAATAAGTAGTCGCCTTTTCTAGCCAAGCACCTCGGATCCACACTGACACTAGACAGAGAAAGCATTATAAAATGGATCACGGATAGGCAAACAGCAACTTCTATTGGATATAAGTTAACAGTACCGATAATCTTGTCCATTAAATGCAGATAAAATCCCCACTGATAACTGAAGGGAAACAAAACTCAAAACAAACTTAGAACCATTTCAATCGTAATGAACGCCGAAGTACACCAAAACTGGGTGTTCATCCTCGTCAACATAAGGAACTTAATAAAAGAAACCAAGAACCTTTCCACCCACATTCTTCCTTCTAGCCTCCTCGTGGTCCATGATACCGGCAGATGTAGTCAGCACAATGTATCCAAACTGCAAGCTCAAACAAAATATTTCAGGGCCAGATAAATTTGTATAATATAAGAGATAAGATTGCACTCCATCTATGCGGGGACCCAAAAATCTACCATTTCTATTTTCATTATAACGTAATTAACAGGTGAATTTTGACTGACCAAGTCCCAGCTACTAATAAGCTTATCACACATATTTTCTATGGCTATTCCAAAAAAATCCACTAGTTATGATTAATTATAAACATTCTTCTAACAACTTTTAAAAAGGAATAAACGCATATGATCTTCCTTTTTAACATAATTTTTATGAATGAAAAGAAAGCATCACACAAAATGATCTTATGGGCTGCACAGCAAGGTTACAAGGTAGATGTAGATACCTGTCTGGACGGCAACAACCTAGCAGTCCATCCTTCAATCTCCTTAACTCCAACATCAAAACGAGGACTAATGACACCGCACTTGTTCAACCTACCATTCAGTTCAACTACAATTTTTCCTGACCTGTGATCATCAACATACTCAAATTCTCCGATGTAACCTACACAGAGATAGGAAATGTAAGAAAACAACGAGGTTAAGAAAAAAATCAGCATAGAAAATATAAATTAAACAAGCTAAAGTACCATGCTTTTGCATGACAATGAGGAATTTGATGATGACTTTGGAAGAAGGCCTAATCATGACTTGACGCTTTCCCCTCTTCTCAGCATTGTACATGCTCTTAAGAGCATCATTCAACACACTAACTCTCACCATCTTCTACGACAATTCTGTTCCAAACTAATGTGATAATCAGAATCAAATGATAACTCTAACAAAAACAGACTACCAGGAATAGCATTTCACAATAAAATTATAGTACAACAATGAATGTAAGGACCTAAAGAAATATGAGCTCAGGACTCGGCATATATGTCAAATAAAGGGACAGACTCATTATCAACCGAGTTCCAAAGCTAAAAAAGGCAGACATCACGATCATCGAACAAAAATGAAACAAAAAGCACAACCCGTTTATACAAAACTAAACTCCAGTACCAGTTTACCAGCTCAAACTAACCCACAAAAGCTATGAAATCTTTAGGCCGCAAATCACCAAATTCTATTTCACGACTTTCTCCACATCCCAAACTGTCATTTATAATACTTCACACAGTTCGATACAATCTAAACTCACATGTCCATCATTATTATGAATCGTTATTGAGTCCTAACACCAACAGCCTAGGAAGATAAATAGCTGATAAATCACAAATACAGTATATCCAAGCAAGGAAAATAACAAAATGTCACAATTCTTTTTTGTTTATACTTGGAGATCAAAGAGACTAGCAAACTTACATGGAGCTTTAGGAGCTCTGGAAACGACGACGGCGAGAAGTGCTGGAGATCTGCTTCGCATACAGAAAAGAAATTTGCGTTAGGTTTTAGCAGGTTAATATATAGTAGCGGGGCGAGAGTGGCTAGGATTTTGCTTGGGGTTTTAAATAGCTGGACTGGATTGATGGGCCGAACACTAATACTATTGTTGGGTACTTATTTTTGGGCCTTTGAGTCTTTCACCTTGGGGCATTTGCACTATACCCAATTTTTGGATCATCATTTAACTTATATTCGCTTTGCACAAAAAATTGCAAGCGTATCAACTTTTCGGGTAACTTCAGACATACGGGCCTGAAGTAGCAAAATTTATGTTTGAAGTTTGAACTTCAGAATTTTTTACCTGAAGTATAGCCTTATCAAAGCAAAACTTCAGATATGTCTGAAGTTTGAACTTCATATATTTTTTCCTGAAGTTTGGCCAGACTGGCAAAGGCAATCACGCTAACTTCAGTTCGTAGTACAAGGGCAAACTTCAGTTCAATTGTGTACGTTTGAAGTTTGAACTTCACATTTTTTTGTCTGAAGAGTAGCCTTATCAAAGCAAAACTTCGGATATTTTTGCCTAAAGTTTGGCCTGACTTGCAAAGGCAATCAGGCAAACTTCAGTTCATAACAAGGACAAACTTCAGTTCAATTGTGCATGTGTGAAGTTTGAACTTGAGAATTTTTTTGCCCGAAGTGTGTCCTTATTAAAGCAAAACTTCAAAATATTTTCACCTGAAGTTTGACCTAACTTGCAAAGGTAATCGGGAAAACTTCACTTCATAGTTCAAATTTCAGACAAATTAGTCTGAAGTTCTTCAATCTATAGTGCAAACTTCAAGAACAAAATCAGTTTGTTATATTTGAACTTGAGATGGTGCAAACTTCAAACAATTTGTAGTGTAAATTTCCACATGAGTGATGCTGAGAACAAATTGGAAGAAGAAATTGTTCTGTTTTAAGTAAAATTGTAAAATAATTTTAATTAAAGTTCAATATTCTACCAAGCAACCTTTATGAAATCCTCATTAGACTACAAGCAGCCAAAAAAGCAGTTCGTTGCAAATGGCTTTAGAACAACCTCTGTCATCCACCATCAAAATAACGATAGACAAAACTGTATACTTTATGTTCAATCAATAATACTTATACAAAGTCTCATTTGTTTGAGAGAGAAAAGAAGAAGAGGAGGAGGAGGAAGAAAGAAGTGCATACGTCAGGAGGAAGAAGAGGAGGCATCTGAAGTTGTCAGAATTAGGGTATAAGTTAAAGAATTTTAAAAATATGGGTATAGGTTAAATGGGGGCGACCAAATAGGGTGCCTCGTACAATTTTTACTTTCACCTTACGCTAAGAATTAACCCAAATAGCCGATCATCCAACCGCTTAAACTAAAAATAGCTGACAGATGTATATATGCATAACGTATGTATTACATGTGTATAATTATATATAATTAATGTATAAACTATATATATGACTAAATAAATAAATAATGAATATGGTCGGCTATTTGTTTGAGAGAAATGTATATTTCTATATATATGCGTACTATATACATATTTTGATATACTCTTTAGCCGTCGAATACAATTAGTTTTGATAGGGCAAATTTTGTATTTTGCCATAGTCACCCTGCAACTTAGAGAACGTTAACTAAACCGGAACTTATAAAATATGTAATCGAAAGCTTCATTGGATTCTTGTCTAGTTATTCGCATGGACTGAAATCCAGGCATCAATGATAGATAAGTATGTGACGGAGTCGAGCACTGTAAACTTGGTGAACCTCAACATCAAATAATCACCCGATGAAGTGTCCTTGCGCATTATTTGACCATCTTTACAAGACTAGTTAAAACGAGAAGAAAAAAAAAGGGAATTTTTTCCCTCATATACAATATTTAAGACTTATTTATCAAAATTATTATAGTTTTGTATATTAGAGGAGTTAGTTACACTCTTTTCCTTCTTTTTTTCTCCTCTTCTTTTTCTTTATTTTTTTTCCTGTCACACCTCTTTTTTCACCCGGTAAAGGTAACAAGGGAGTTTTTCCACTTTAAGTGACTTTATTCGATTTTTGGGATTTATTTTATTCAGAGTCGACACCCTGATTTTTTAAGGTGTTCCGGGACACCATTTATTTATTAAAAATTCCAAAATCGAGGAATTTTGACTCTGTTAAATTGTCTGCGAACCAGAAATCTGGGTAAGGAATTCTGTTAACTCGGGAGAAGGTGTTAGGCACTCCCGAGTTCCGTGATTCTAGCACGGTCGCTTAATGATTAAAATATGGCCCTAATTTTTTAATTACTGCTTTTACCTATGTGCATTTTTATTATCTCTTTACCACTTTTATCATTCTTTTGTATTTAAAGAATTGCCTTGAGACGAGTCACGTATGCGTAGAACCCGTAGAGTTTGAAATGTGTCTAAAATTATGTCACGCGGACGTGTACATAATTCTCGACACTGAACTCATTCAAGGAGATAAGTAAAGTTGCGCGAGCGCGTATTTTGGTTTTGTTGTCAAAAAGATACCGGAATCACGTCACGCGGGTGTGTACGCAATTCCGATAATTTTAAGAAATTCGTTCCTAAAAGTGTCTCTACGAGTGTTCATTTTAGTCTTTATTTGTGTGACGTAAACGTATACACAATTGAGAAAAAAAGGTATATTTTAGTTTGGTTTCATTCAAAGTTATGTAAAACGTATACTTCGATAATTGATTTATTTTTCTAAGTTCAATGCATTCACTATCTGAAAGGCTTTCGAGATTTACTATATCTAAATTAAAAATCCTAAGTCAAGTCACGGGTTTGAGCTATGGTCTCGTTTAGCCCGATTTCTATCACTTCAAGCCATCCTAGATTGGCTACTTTTGTAAGAAGACTGCTAGTTAGGAAATTCAATTCTTAATCAAATCTTAAAGGTCTTTGCTTTCTAGTTTGGTAAATGGTGAAAAATATGTTAATCAAGATGCACCACATTCGTGTAGATATATACACACCTATAAAAATACAGACATACAAATACATTATCTACTGATTTTGCTTCAAATTGGTAAGTTAAAATTACTTTATTTCCTGGAACTTTGTAATTTCTAAAGAAGAACATAGCACAAGCAGTTTTACTAGTTCTAAATTAGCAGTTGTTGTCAGTTTTAGATAGCCTAATCACATGTTTCTAAAAAATCAAGGTTCATATGTATTTAAAGTGTTCATACATTGATTTCAGAAAATTTACAAGATACGAGATGAACTGAAAATAATCTACTAATTCCACTTATATTGAAAACAGATGAATTTGAAACGACTACTTCTAAAAATCCAGTAAATGTTTACAAAGAGACTTCATACGGACTGATCTGAATACAAGCTCCTCTTTTTTTTTTTAAAACACCTATTAGCGTCGTGCTACCTCTTAGAGAAAAAAATAGATTCGAAATTCCAGGAGACCGCCCTTTTTTCTAAAATCAGCATGAACACTATATACTAAAAGGCTGAAAATGAATATACAGTCCAGTCTTAAATTACAATGTTTTGAAAATGAGTAAATTACAGTTTTCTGAAACGAAAATACAGCTTCTGTAAATATACATTTTTATGAACATCAAGGAAAGAACTAAAATTGAACTCCTAATTGGCTACTTCACATCTGGATTCTTTGCACTGTGCACTTGCAGATTTTCTTTTGCAATTTCTAACTATCTCAATAATAGGTGTGTTATGCATCTCTTAGAGCAAATCTGACAATTAAAGGGGTCAGATTTGACACTAATGATGTTAAACTATATAGTAATAACAGAATTCTTTTGTGCATTGGCTGGAATGAAGCTGACCATGAAAGGGGTCAGATTCAAATCCAGTGATGCCTCTTTGTTTAGACTCTTACAGTCATCCTTATTCCGGATAGTATTTAGTCAAATACTTTGACCACTATTGGCACTTTGAGGAGTAAATCCGACCATTGTGTGGGTTCGAATTTCCTTCCTTAAGGCTCTTCTTAATTACACACTTTATACCCTTTAAGGGGTAATTTTCAGCAGATTAGGGTAAATTTGACTATTAAGAAATCAAATTTATCTACCCTAGTGCAAATTATCTCAGTAAAACTAAGGCAGACACAAAAAACAACATCTAACTTATTTTAACCATACAAAACTTAACGAGTTCTGAAACCAATAGACTTAAACAACAGCTAAACCAGAATAATTCAAATATTTCATAGACAACACTCATTCAGATTCTTTTATCAGCATACTAACAATCTCATTTCAGATTTTTATACCAAGAACAAAGGAGAAGAAGATTCAACTTTACATAATCTCAAAAACATAACATGAATCAAACATTTCAGCACAAATTCTGAATTTAATAACTTCATTTAAAGTTCATTGTTACATACCTCTTTTGAAGAAAAATAAATAAGAATCCTGACCAAATAAAGGCCAGGCAAATGGTAAAACAGCAAAAGAGAAGGGGAATTTTAGCAGCAACAAAGTAGATCAACCAAGAACCCAACAGGAATACATCCCAGAATTTGAGTATTCAGACAGAAAACTTCGAAACCAGAATACCAAATAAGAATCAAAACTGAGAAAACCCCACAAGAACTTGATGAGTTCTTGAAAGAAAATCAGATTTTTACTAATATTTTTGGGAAATTTTCGTATATAACAAAGGAAAACTAATCTGATTTTTTTTGTTTACAGATGTTTCTAATAGCGAAGAGAGTGTAAGGAAGATGATAGGAGTGTAAAAGCAGGTGGAAGAAGGTGATTTTCAGTGTCCAACCCCTTAACAGTCTAAAGAGAGGGTTTATTTATAAGAAGCTTGGGGATGGGATATGTTTTGGCCTATTTCCTACCCAAAATGAAGCTGAAATGGTACATAGGGCAGCTGTCACCCTTATCCTTTGAGACAACTGCCCCTATTCCAGAAGCTTCCAGCCTATGAAATGACCCTAATACCCTTAAAAAATCTGATTTCTCAAATCTAGAAGGTTCTTGAGTTGTTACAACCAAGATTCCTTCACCTAGGATTCCTAATATACCCCTTGAAGTCCCTGAAATTACCATTAGGTAACCAGGGTTAAACTTGCTTGGGTTATTATTAACTTTAATTTATTAACCCTAGTTAGGCTCTTTAGTTAATTAAGACTAGTAGGTACTCTTAACTGGGGTTAGGTTAGTTAGTTAAGGGTTAATTGATTAGGTTCCTAGAGTTGGTTTCCAACCATACTCACTAGTTACCTAGGTTTAGGTTGATTTCACTATTAGGTACTCATTCTAGTTCTAATAACTTATTAATTAGTTTAGGTTAATCGATTTAATTCCTTGAACTTAGGTTAATGATTTGTGTCAGTCAATTGGTTAAGACCTAGTTACTAAATACCTAAGCAGGGATAATCAGGAGATTCTATTTCATTGGCAATTAATCTTAACTAATCACACAATCAGGCATATAATCAATCAAATAATGAACCTTATTGGCAATTAACTAACGGCAGTCAATAATAAGAAACTCAAGACCAGGAATCCTTATTTTGACATTTCAAATTACAAACAAACATATGACTAAACAAATAAAACTCCTAATCACATGATTATCAGTATTGTAGACGACTAACACTAAACTAAGAAAACACACAGAAGAGAATATGGATAGAATCATAATGAATTCATACTAATAATCATTTTGAACAACTAAAAGGCATGTTGTTAACTTAAGACGGAATAATAACGATATTAATAGAAACAGAATGTAAATTGACACAAAAAAAAAACAGTAATCCTAACAAAACGTAAATGATTCTGTTTTACAAAAAGAAAGAAAACAAATAAGAAAAATGAATAGAATAATAAACACAGAAAAATGGGGGTGTACCAGCGGGATGGCGTAGGCCGGAAGTTTGAGTTCGCCGGACCTTGGCCGGACTCCGGTGGGTTTGAAAACGAGTCAAACTCACATGAATCAATTGCTCTTATCAAGAGCAACTGACTCATGTAGGTCCGAGCCGTTGAATCATTTGAAGTCGACTGGTGTGGCATTTCAAGTTTTTCATATTTTTAGATCTGAAATTACTCGAGATTGGGTGTTTATTTGGGGAAGTCAATGATGGGACGAGGTTAAGGAGGATGAGAGGATTATTTGGTGAAGATTTGGGTTTGATTGGTGGTGCTCCGCCGCCAGAGGCGATTTCCGGCCGGAAGAGCAAGGCAGAGGAGTGATGGTCGGACGGTGGTTCCAGGCGGAACCTGGTGGGATGAGGAAGAGAAGAGGGAGACAGGTAAAAGGTAGGGGGTGTTAGACTTGCAAATGAAGAGGGCGGGGGTAGTTAGGACAATTATATAGTAAATGAGTGATTAGTTCCCAGCCGTTGGATCTGGGAAGATCAATGGTTGAGATTAACTTGATTAAAAAACGGGGTCGTTTTGGGGGCTGGGGGTCAGGCCGGGTTGGTTTGATTTGGGCTGGATCGTTGGTGAGGCAGCTTGGGCCTGGGCAATTCTAGCCCAAGTCCATTTTAACTCATTTTCAATCAAAACCAATCTTAATTAATTAAATTAACCTAAAATTAAAACTAGACGTAATAATTAGTTCTGATCCTAACCCTTATTTAATTAATTAATTAATTAATTAAGAGTCATATCACTTAATATGCTCCTAACCAATTAAAGGACAAATTTCATAATTTTTGTTAAAAGAAATAATTAAATCAAGAAATTAACATTAACATACTTTATATCAAACAATTATATTTATTTAAATGATAACTAAGGTTATGCGCCTAATTATGCCATTTTAAATAATTTTTTAGATTTAAAGGACGAATTATGGCTACATAATGTAAAATAAATTCACAAATAGCACTAAAATTCAACGAAAATTCATAAAACCAATTAATTTATTGAGAGTTTTTTTTTGTAGGATTATATGGTAGGCCCTTAATTGCTTGTAAAATTAATGGGAAATCTTTTTAGCGCGATAAGGAAATGTCAAAAGATTTCTGTCGCCTTAATTGCTTTTAACAAAACTTGGCTCTATAAATTTTATAAGAATTTGCTTCCTTAATCGTCATCGTCATACACTATTTTAAGGAGAAAGAACAGTGTATGATCTTCTGATAAAAATTTACTGTTCGTAGATAGAACTGCTGAGGATCTTCTGATTCTTTTCCTCTCGTTTTCCTTCTTTCCTCGGAATTTTTACTTAACTCAACTGCTCACTAGTATGTAAGGACCAACCCTCTACTATTTTCTGGGCAATATCTTCCCAATTTCTTTTGCTCAACCAACCAAAAGTTTCGACTTGATAAGTTTTTTTTATTTTTTGCTTTTTGAGGAAAGAGTTCTCCTCTTCCACTGACACCATCAAATGCTCCATCACAATCTGCATCTAAAAGTAAGAAACCTAAGCCCTTTAAAACTTGTAATTACCAATGGTCTAAAATAAATTTGTTTTATTTTCCCGATATTTATTTAGTAAAAATAGAATGTTATTTATATTTTATTCTACCACTTACTAATAAAATAAAAATATTTCACGCGATAAATGATATTTTAAGTGGCATATAAATTTGTATGGTACAACAACATATAAATTAAAAATAAATTTCGTACAAATTTGATATATCTACAACTACATGTAAACTAAAAAGAAATTTTATATAACTAATTATATAGTATAAAAATTATTTATAATCTATTAACAAATTTCATACACCCAATTAAATACAACTACAACATCATACAACTTAAATACAATTTTCATACAAATTTTATACAATATGTCTATTATATGTATTTTGTATATGATTTGTATATATTTTGTATGTGATGTGATCTTCTTCCTCTTTGAAATTTCAATCAAAGTGTCCTCTCTTAATGCAATTTTGATACATATCAATAAATTTATGTAAAAAGATAGTATTTATAACTTAAAAATTTCATAGAACGATTCATACATTATACAACTATTTTTCAACTATCATACAACATTCAAATAAAAAATATATATATAACTACAATACAATACAACTTAAATACAATTTACCTACAATTAAAATACAACTTTAATACAATCTCGTAAGTGTTATGTCGAGGAAGAGGCAAACCCGAAAATAAAGAAGATAAAGAACACCAAATTTAACGTGAAAAATTCTTCAAATCGAAGGTAAAAACCACGGGATCACAAATATCCAAAAACTCCACTATAACAATAAGAGGATTATAACATGTCTCCAAATTGACTACACAACAAGTACCAAACGCGGAGCAACTATAACAACAAGAGCAACGACAAATTAATTGAAAAAGAGGAGAAGTCACAAAACTAGAGCTGTTGTTCGAGGCACGAAATCAGATTCTACGAGCCTCCCAATCCGATCTTCACCGTCCAAATCAAAGATCAAAATATTACAAACATTAAGCCAAAATTTCAGCCTGATCCAACGGTTAACGAATCGGAAAACATGATTTGACGTTGACTGATCGGAATAAAAATCTGCAGCAAAATAAATAATTTTCTTCTCTCTTCTCTCTTGATGAAAACTCTCTCAAAAACTACTTTTATGTGCTTAAGTCTTTTACAGACTTGTACCAATGAGCATGGAATAATTATCCAAGGTTGTCCTATTTATAGATAATGAGTGGTACTTTCTCTTAAATCCAAAACCAACTCTAAATAGGAATAAACACCAAATCCAATTCCGAATAGGAATGAAAATCAAAAGAGAATAGGATTAGGCCATTGGGCCTTAGGCTGGACAACATGGGCATGTGCACAACAAACTCCCCCTCCAACCAAGGGGCCAAATGAGTCTTCATGTAGAGGATCTATTGACAGGCTTGATGCTTGCCAATTTTCTGTAAAATTCATGTTTATCTGCAACAACCGCCTTTGTCAGCATATCCGAAGGATTTTCATCAGTGGGCGTATCTCCTCCACCTAAAATAATTTATCTTCCACGGCCTTTCTTATCCAATGATGCTTTCTATTTATATGTTTAGTCTTAGAATGAAAAGTGGAGTGCTTGGTGAGACAGATAGCGCTCTGATTATCACAAAATAAGACGTTCATTGGCTGCTAAAGCCAAGATCATTAATAAACTCCTTCATCCATAATAGTTCTTTGGCACCTTCTGTGACAGCAATATATTCGGCTTTTGTGGTGGATAGAGCTATGCACTTCTGTAGTCTAGATTTCCAAGAAACAGCTCCCCCTGCAAAAGTGATCAAATAACCGGAAGTGCATCTTGAATTATCAGAGTCTATGTAACAAATAAGTTCAGGCTTGCCATTACCAAAGCACAACTTCAAATCTACAGTACCTTTCAAATGCTCTGATACCACTTGTTAGGACCGAAAAAATCAGGTGTAATGTGAAAGCTAGTAAAGCAAACCTTGAACGATTATAAATCAGACAACAAAAGAGAAATATATTAAAAGAGACACGAACATTAAATGTGGTTCGGTCGATTGACCTACATCCACAAGCGGAGATGAACAATCCATTATAATAAAAGAGAGTACAAAATATCGAGAGAACAACCTCACGAAGATGCAAACACAAGTGACACACTAACACTTGTCCCGTAAAGTTCCCCCATAAACACGACTCTCAAACCCCATATGGCTACATTGTGGATGCTACTGAATGAGAAGGAAGG